>JAPYYV010020217.1:0-14100 GCA_030522625.1 Copidosoma aretas
ACACGTTTGCCACCCTCGGCTTCGCCTCGGGTAGCAATGCACGTGTGATCTAGAGCATTCTTTACTTTCCCTCCCTTGGTGCGTAATGTACTATTATAATATTTCAGAAAGTCTGGATGGATATTTGCGTACAACAAGCATTATTACGTAAGGGCATCGGATTTTGCAATAAAATACCTGAATGATAATGAATATGTATGTAAATAATATGAAAAAAAAAATTCGTGCAAAACTTAAAATGACTAGTATGAAGTTGTTTACAAAGTAACGTAAAAAGCATTAGCAACATGGACATAAATTAAGACAACATGTTTGATAATGTCGCGACTATGGAAAAGTGCTTATCGCATTCCCCCCACCATCAGATAATTCAATAATTATTACGAATATTTAAATGTCAAGTCGAATTAAGATGATAAAAATATGTACCTTCTTAGAAGCAGTTCCCACTTTGGCTTTTTTGGTTCCCCTGACTTTTTTCATTCGGTTCTTTCTTTCTTTCCTTTGCTTTCTGGTTTGTTTTTGTTTTTCATACAAACTATGTCGTTGTAATCTATACTTTGGCTCAAATTTTTTGGCATAATCTAAAGTATCATAGATAAGTGCAAACCCTGTAGATTTTCCACCTCCAAAATTCGTTTGAAATCCAAAAACAAAAACTACGTCTGATGTAACTTTGTACATTTTTGCGAGTCTCTCACGGATTTCCGTTTTACTAACTGAAGGTTGGCCTGCATGTAAAACGTCGACGACCTCAAAGTAATGAAATTATCTAATTTAATTGGGCAATTCAAAGATATGTGAACAACTAAATGCATAAAAATATTGTTATCGCAATTAAAAGTGAATTCATCGTATATCGTGTACAAAGGCACGTTACCTACCATTTGTTTTCTGCTAAGTAATCTATTAGTCATGAATTTTCGAGTGCGAATTGTGGCCGACTGTGAAAAAACATTAATTAATTCAATAAAAATAATCTCAAAAGTGCGGTTTTTGCATTGTTTGGATATCGTGGTATTGGGCACTTGATCGAGTAAATTGGAAGCTGAACTTGCGATTGTAATAAAAATTGGATTTGAATAATAATATTTACTCGAAGCAACGAAAAATTAATCGGGAAGAAACTTTATTTTTCATTTAAAATTGTACGCAGGTATAGTAATACAATGTATTTTACTTTGTCATCATGCCTCAGAGTTCAAGCTCGCTAGAATTAGAATTTTCAAACAAGATATCCATTTGAAATGTATTGTAAAGATCAAATGGGTGTAAAAATTTGCAAAATCAAGCTTTAGAAAATATTTTTGCAGCGAGCTTAATCTCGTTTTTGTAGTGATGAACTATTATTCAAGGGATTACAGTTGGATATTACTTACCATCTTTATAACCACGTATGTACAATACAAATAATAAAAAATGCTAGTCCCTTTGTGACTGGGAAGTCAGACCAATTATGACTATATAATCACTAATGCAGTAGGATTTCTAGGAAGGGTTAGGTATTAGTCGTATTACAGAGTAGGGTACTGCGAGCGACCAACTTCCGTCGATGAAAAGAGAAAAAAGTTGACATAATATATAGGGCCTATCTGATGTATAAGTATCTTTCGTATCTACATAGCAATTTCCCATTATATAGTGGGCGGGGTTTAGGTCATTTCGGTGGAAGATTTTATTATACCATCACACCGATCATAATAGAGCATGTTAATTGACAGTACAATAACAATGACAGTTAAAAACAGTTAAAACTCGCCTCTTTTTTTAACTCTGAGATTTTTAATTTTAACAGCTACCATTACTAAACAACTAACCAAGAAAAAATTAAACATTGTGCTTCGACTAACGCATGAAAATTTAAGTTCCCAGCATCTGCATTATCTTTTCGCACTTTACCATTCAAAATACTCATTTTGTTGGAATTTTTTCTTTTAAAATTTTTTTAGATACTTATAATGAGAAATCACAATCGAGTTCAACACAAGAAAGTACGATACGAATTGGACTGTAAATCAAAATTTGGTTCGTGTGTAAAAAAATGTCTTCCCTCCCTCAAGCATGTAAAGCATGTAATCTCTAAGCTACTCCACTGCAGGTTGCTGTTCGACATTTAAATTACTTAACTACTTAGCTCATGGACATGATCATCACGCTAATCATGCATGCCCTTAAATAGCATTAACTCGAGTAACCAAAATTCAAAACATAAACAGCTCTTAAACATTAAAGTGCAAGACAATTAAAAATTAGCGAACCACCATTTAATCAGAGAATAATTATAATTATTCTCGTGAAGTACGATTACAGAAAGAAGTGTTGAATTAAAGTTAACGCATACTTTCATTAGCATATACAATATTCTTCATCAGAATACGCATTGTTAGGTTAAATTTTGTTTTTAATTATATTTTTGGAACACTATCTTATGCATTGTTTATTGCCCTACAATTTATGGTAAAATTATTAAATCAATAAATATTATTACTTTTTACGAAAAAAAGAAAATATGAACATTTCTTTATTTAATAGCGTTTACGTTTGCGGTGATTGAATATTGTATTTACTAGCAAAAGCAACACGTATTTCCTAACTGCATGCGTTTTCATTGCCATCCTTATTATAAAAGTAAAATTTAGGCCAGTGAGAGAATATTTTATAGGGTGTATTATTCTTATTACTATTATTATTATTATTATTATTATTATTATTATTATTATTCTCCATCAACCGCAATTTTATACTACTCTAATTCTTATAAAGCTCAAATGTATCGAAGCCAATTTTTATCAGCAGTTTTTGTGAACTTAAAACATACTTTACAATCTCACAACTTAAGTATGATGTACAGACCCGCAATATTCTTCTTTTTCATGTATATCATTTTTTTTGCAAAACCTGAAGCAAAATCTTTAAAAATTCCCGCCCATTGAATAGGACCACGTGACTTGAAATAAGCCAATAAAAATACCGAAAAGAAATAGTAGTTTTCGTCACAAATGTGCATGTCTCCAGGGCGGTCCCTGGGCCCGAGGGCGCTTGCGAAGCAATAATACCCGAGGGACTGTTGTGGTGATAGCCCTGGTCGGATGCACATGAGTGGCGAACGCTATTTTTCCTACCGAGGGTGTACCAGGACTGCAAAAGTCCCTGACGTAGGAAAACTCATTTTGAATAAAAAAACAGTGTGTAAGTACTACGCAAATTTTTATCACTTACAACGATATAGTTAAATTAATTAGATGATTTTTATGTTCAGTTATTGGAATACGCATTAATTTTTTAGAATCCAAAATATGAATAATGCACATGACTATTCATTTATAATAAGTTTTTCCATTTCCATTTTAAGTCATATTTTTCATTTTGTTGCATTTTGTTTAAAGATATGTGTACATATTATTACGCACTTCAATTAGATGATTTTATTCAATACTAATATACAATATACAATAGTAATATGGCAATTGTAGTTTAATTTAATACAAATATTTTTATAGAAAATAAAAAAAATAAATTACTACCAATGCGTATTCTGCCAAACAAAAACTAAAAATTACATTTAATAAATAAATTCTCTGAATTGTGAAACAAAGTATCCAGCTGCGTTACATCAGCAGCATTTCAACTTTTTTGAAGGCACAAAGACATCATAATTAAATTAATAGTTTTGTTCGTTTTAAATTGTATCAATCATTTTTTCAAGAGTTTGTTAACAAGAAAAATTTGTTGGCATCCTACTTGTTGAATCGAAAGAGCGAATTCGTATCTGCATGATTATTCATAACCATTGGAACTAGAAAATGCCTATATACATTATGTGATCTTGTGATCTTTTTGAGAGTCATCGAAAAAAGCGCCACCATAAATATCATTTCTGAAAGTTGCTTCAAAATACAGTTTAAAATGCTTAGAGATCCAGGCATCTATATAGGTACCTCCTTTTTTTTGTACACCTTTTTCTTCTCACTCGCACTTACTCGCTTACAAGCGACACCGCAGATGGCAGATGGGCCAGCTGATGGGGCTGAGGTGCGAGAGCGTAACTTTTCTATAGCGGATCTGGACAAACCAATTTTTTCTTAAATACACCGTAAGACATTTTTAAGATGGAAGTTGGACGGCGTACGTTCGGAGAACAAGTTATGCACTCGCACCCCATCAGGAGCGGTAGTACACTTCTATGGATATGGTAAAAGTAATTCTCAAATAATACAAACTCTCCAGGGGTGGTAGTATGTAACTTTTTCAGCTACCACAGAAGGATCTAGATGAACAAATCTTCGTCTTAAATGCACCTCACGCTGTCTAGAAGATGAAAATTGGTTTGTCCAGATCCTTCTTTCGTAGCTGAAAAGGTTAGATACTACTTACCACCCTTGATGAACATTAGTTGGTTTTTAGTCGTAAACAAAGTTACGTTACGAACTACCACCACACAGATATTCGAAAGACATTATCAAGTTGTCTGTAAGTTGTCGGAAAGCCTTTTTGGAACACTCGCGAGTCGCGAGTTGATCAACAAACCTCTGGCATTCGCATTCCTGGGGCCTCATTCACCAACTTTTTCAGTCTTCTCCCGAAATGAGAAGTTGCTTTCTCCCGGTGAGAAACTTAAACAAAACATCTGCAAGACGTCTTTAAGGTATCTGTACGACGTCTCGTGCAACTTTCTCACGCCAGACAAAAATAAATTGTCACCACGTCACTGAGAATTGAGAAAGTATCTTAATTCTCCTGGGACCGTACTGTGTAACTTTTTTTTCTTCGATATTAGTATCTGGACAAACCAATTTTCATCTTAAAAGCATCTTATGGCGTCTTGAAGATAAGAATTTTCTTGAAGCTGAAAAAGTTACACAGTACGGCCCCTGTTGGGACAAGGCTGACAAAGTTAGTAAATTAGGCCCCTGCAACGATCCTGATTGCTGTGGCATACTGGGACTGGCGTCATTAAATACTTACTCGTCATTGGTTAGAAACATAACAGACTCAGCCCGCAGCCAATCAGGAATCGCAAGCGCGCTCTTTCTTTACGCCGTATAGTACTTACATACATTACGTGCCCACGGTGGATGTTGGATTGGTCTGATCGGTCATCGGTGGATGTTACACCGGTAAACCGGTTACACGCGGTCCTCATAGTCCTCAATCCTTATGTTGTGTACTTGATGTACTTGATTCTTTGATGGCCATCGCCATCGGGCAACACGAAGGACTCCGAATTGAATTCCACTTGTTGTGTGTACACTAGACGTAATATATATAAAAATATAACTTGATTCGTTGAGTGCGAAGTGTGAAATTCACTAATGAAAGAGGTTAGTTATGGAATTAGCTTATAGGAATTAAATGTTCAAATTTCCCGCTTGACAAATAAACTTGAGGTATAAATTTTCACTCTCCGCTCAAAGTGTGCGGGCGTACACGGCAGAAGCATGCAAATATGACGTCATGTCTGGGGTGGTAGACTGGTAGTATGTACGTGACTTTTTCAGCTTCAGTAAGATCTGCGCAAACAAATTTTCGTCTTAAACGCATCTCACGCTGTCTAGAAGACGGAGACCAGATCCTTCTTTCGTAGCTGAAAAAGTTACATACTAGCTACCACCCCTGCTGATGTATAGTTTAGGCGTATCTAAAATAAGTTAAACCGTGTTGAACTTGCAAAATATGTATAACAAGCGCATATCGGCAGACGTTAGCATAAGCAGTCATTTGAGACTAATAGTATACGGTTTATTTCCATTGTTATTTATTATAGAATAATGAAACCATTGAAATTTCGCGCTGTAGTGACGTCACATACGCGTCTGCCGTACGCAGCTGATTTGAGCGGAGCGTGAAAATGGTGAAAATGGACCTCTACGTCTACACTGCAGTTGGTATATCTGTATATCATGAAAATTGCGTCGATCAGCCACTCAGAGTACTCAGACTTAACTAAGCCACGCCCCAATGTTCAATCCCATATTACCATGCATGTATGATACCTATATATGTCGTCGCTATAGAAAGTGCGGGGGAGGGGAGAAAAGTGATGCGTAATGCTCTATGTGTATGCAAGTACAAAGTGTAGAACACACATATGTATTTGGGTTTGATGGGCTATAGCCGCTACAGCCGCTATAGAGAACAGAGTAGCGCAGCAGCGAGGGGAAGGAGCTGCGACAACGTGCAGTGCACTAGCGCCACACTAGCAGAAGCAGAGAGTTGCAGTAGCAGCGAAGTAAAGCCAACGCCGCAGCGCGCGAGAGCAGAGAAAATGGCGTCGGAGTTGTGGGAGTGTCAGCGTCAGCCGACGCAGCAGCATCCTTCGGAGGCCGAGCGGCGTATGCTCGAAGAGCTCCAGGACTCCCAGGAAGCCCTGTCGACGTCCCGGCCCAGCAAAGGTTCGCCCGTGCCATCAGGTACCCCAGCCTAGTTTCCTCCCTTGTTCGCCCAACCCACCCCCACCCCTGCCCAATCTAGCTGGCTGCTGCTGGCCCCTCTCTCATCGGTGGCCCAGCGCTTCCAACATGGCCGCCGGTGCTGGCTCGGACGCCCCCCGTGCCGTTCGTAGCTCTCGCCGTCCCGCGCTCGGTCTCCGAGCCGCCATGACAGTTGCCAACTATCGGAACCCGCTAACAAAAACGCACCCATTACCCGCTCGAATGCCACAGAACACTTTGTCAGTTAGGGGACAAGTCGGGTCGCGGTTGCGCACGCACCAGAGGACCGGGGAAACTCTTCTTCGTGGTTCCGTGTTTGCGGCTAATATACCCTACATTCTGTATTGGAAATGTAACTCAACTTTCGGCATATTTTTTACAAATATATTGTAGCGTAAAGACGGTACTTATACGATGATGAATGAAATGTTTTTGGAATTTTCGTACAATTCGGAGAAAGTACTTGATAAAGTTTGAGATGGTTATTTCAATGCAGATTGTTTTTCTACGTGACGTTTCATATTCATACACATACATACATGTATATGTATACTAACTGCCTTCATGGAAACAGACGACCAGACAAACTTTCTCATATTTTCTCATCAGCGTCCTGAAGAAACCTTTTTTTCAATTATTCCGACATCTCATGAATATCTGACAGAATGCTTACAACAATTTTTTAACTTGTAACAAGCGACAAATTAAAATACTTTGTGACAAGTATATTTATGTATATATATATATACACGCACATACATACATGTGCGCGTGTGACTTTTTCGTCTGCTTGTTTGTAAACTGCATCAGATCTGTCATTATGCAAATTTCGTACATCTCTCCCGTTTTGCTATATTATAGTATGCTTTGTAAAAATTTCAACAATGACCTTTTCTGACAGGTGAAGCTGATGTCAAAGCTGAATGCTCGGTGTCGAATGACGCCGTTCAGTCTACTTCCATAACTCCGACTCAAACAGACTCCCTGAGCAACGATACGGGCTTTCCGTGAGTCTTGCCATAATTTTTATTTAACACAATCAATTTTCTATCCGTTAACATATACAAATTTTTTCGTACAGACTAGACTCTGTGGATGATAAGGATGAGATATCGTCAACTGTTTCAAATCTGTCTGACATCTCAGGAATTTCCATGTTGTCTGATGATGGTGATGACAGCGTCGAATGGAGAAATGCATCTTCATGGGTTCAAAAACAAATTCAACTGGGAACAGACCCCAGAGATGTTCTCAAGCTCCTATCTTCAGACTCTATTCCAATACCTGAAGAATTGGATGATATCACACTATGGAGGGTGGGTATACAAATACATGCACATTTCAGTGATTCAGTCTGTTATTCAGTTGGATTAAAATGATTGAGTGGAACTTCTATTCATTTTACAGCATGTCATAGATATAATGTCAGAGCCACCAAAAAGACAGAAACTTGCCCACTTGAATACCATTTTAGATGTTGTTGAATTGATAAAAAATAGCAAAAACATTATTGTTTTGACTGGTGCTGGTGTCAGTGTGAGTTGTGGGATTCCAGACTTTCGAAGCAGAGATGGTATTTATTCTAGACTGGCCCAAGACTTTCCTGACTTGCCTGATCCACAGGTATATATGGTTGTGCAATTTTTTCTTTCTCTTACATTTCAATTGTTAATGTAAAGTTTGTCCTTAGGCTATGTTTGATATTAACTACTTTTCACAAGATCCCAGACCGTTTTATAAATTTGCTCGTGAAATTTACCCTGGACAGTTTCAGCCAAGCCCATGCCATAAATTCATAAAAATGCTGGAAACACAAAATAAGCTCTTAAGAAATTATTCACAAAACATTGACACCCTAGAGCGAGTTGCTGGTATTGAAAATTTAATAGAATGTCATGGTAAGGCATCATTTTTTTTATTTGCACACAAATATACACATGCATACAAATATTTTATGTTATAGGCTCATTTGCAACAGCATCGTGTACCAAATGTAAATTCCAAGTGAATTCGAATGATGTAAAAGATGAAATCTTAGCCCAAACAATTCCAATGTGTCCAAAGTGTCAAGATCAGTCTGCAACACCCATCAACAGGTCAAATATCGATGAAAATTATCGGGGTATGTTTTTCAGTTAATTATTAACAAATCACTTAATAATTTTATATAGTTAACATCAGACTCTAAAATCATTTAATAATTGTAGATTTAGTTGCTCAGGGAGTTATGAAACCAGATATAGTATTTTTTGGAGAGGGCTTACCAGATGCTTTTCACGATGCTATGGCCACTGATAAGGATGTGTGCGATCTACTGATTGTCATCGGTTCCTCCTTGAAAGTTAGACCCGTTGCTTTAATTCCTTCATCGATTCCTCACAGCATCCCACAAATCTTGATTAATCGAGAATCACTTCCGCATTTGGAATTTGACGTCGAATTATTAGGAGATGGCGACATTGTAATTAATCAGTTGTGTCATATGTGAGTTATACAAATTTTCTTATTTTCTACACTAATTTTTTAACTATAACTTTCAAGTTTATAACGATTGGTTTATGTTCATGAAATGGATAAAACAGGTTGGATGGAAATTACAAAGAAGTATGCTGGCGTGATACTATTTTAGAAGAGGCTCCTAGCTTACTGCCATCATTAACTGATTCCTGGGATCAAAGTCAAGACACATCAACAAATCAGGATTATTCTCAAGATAGCGACGCAAATGTCGAGCGGGACAGTTTTTTACTCAAGTCTACGGTTAAAACAAAAAAAAGAATATTTACGCGAGACGAACGAGACGATGAAGAAGTGTTTGAGGGCCGACAATGGAAACAAATTAAAAATGATACTGATTTTAAAGAGGTCGATTGTGAGTCAAGTTCTTGTTCAAGGTTTTATTCAAATTTTGTCGACGACAAGTACGAAACAAAGAAAAATACTGTGGATCAGCCAAAAATAGTTAACTGCAATTTGAGCATGCACAGTGGCAGTAACAGCAACAGTAGTAGTAATGATGACAGCAATAGCAGTAGTCCAAGAAATTATAACGAGCATAGTGAAAATGATAAATTTTCAGAAAAAGAATTTTGGATTAAGGAAGACACGAGTAGAACGTTGTTGAACAATGAAAACTCAACAAGTTATATTGATGAACGATATGTTCAAAAAAGCTCTTCATTTCATTCAGAATATGTGAAAGATGGCAGAAAAGATTTTACGTTTATGGAAGAAAGACAATCGAACAAACTTAGTTTTACCGAGAACTCGATGAGGCATGATGGCAATAGTAGTTCAGAATCTAACGTTAGTTTAACAAGAGAAGGTCTAATTTATAGTTGTGACGAGAGCCCAACGACATCTTACAAATCATTGAGACCAGCTGAAGAAACGTTTATGTCTGATGAATGTCATGTTGTTCCAAGGATTGATTGTTTGAGTGATGATTTAACTTTAGAAAGAAGTATAGATCCCTGCAAGTCTTCTGATAAGAGCGATTCAAAACCACGACATACATCGATAGACTCGGCGATGGACTCAGCATTGGGAGATAGTTGCAGCAGCTCCGACTGTCAAAAAAGAAAAACTGATATCGATGATGCTGATGAAAGTAAAAAATCCCATAAATTCGACAGTAATTCATGGCAACCCATCAACAGAGACAGTCTTGCTTCCCGACTGCCAGGTAAAAATATGATCGTTGGAAACTTTCAACCAATAGTGTTAACACCTGTTTCATCAAATTAATTTTTTAGATAATTCGTTCTATCAAATGAAATATGGAAGATACATATTTCCCGGTGCAGAAATTTACACTAACTTTCCATGGAATGAAGGAGTAATTCAAATCGGTGGCCTGCGATCAGCTCTGACTGTTTCTCAGCTTCGTGAACATTGACGATAATGAGTTCAGTGTAACCTAGGCGTATTACAATTGTATGAACACACTTGTAAATGTATATAAGCTGTTCCCGAGAAAAAAATTTAAAGGTAAGTTCTCAAAGTTCGTAGAAAATAATTATTTAAAAGGTCTCTAATAAATCATTAGATTTTCACCATAGTACTTGTTTTTTTTTTTTAGCAGATAGCTATTAAGCAACTCAAAAACTGCTACAGATAAGACTGAAGCCAAAGGGACAAGTATATTTTCAGTAAAATTCAGAGACGATAAAAGTAAAAAAGCAAGAAAAATGAAGTAATAAATTGTTTACTCATGCCAGACTGTATAAGAATAGGTAATTATTTTTAAGTGATTGTTAAGTCACAGTTGAACGTGGGATGTGTTAACAATTTATCGTTGAAAGTAGACTTGTAAGTACAGTAGTTACTTAAACATAAAGTAACTAAAAGTGTAAAATAATTGCTATAGGTATCGAGTATATCTGTTCTTACACTATATAGCGTACAAACTAGTACTTTTTCACTGGCCCTATTACTGGCCCTAGCGTATCGCATTCTGCGAATCCGCATTGGCTGTATTGTACATGATTTATACATAGTCGATAATCAACTAAATACACATTCACATAGTGTATTAAATTTTAATTTGTTTTTTCTAGAGAGCAAAAAAATTACGTTAACAATCTGATCTCGCTAATTCTTTCAAATTTACAAGATGATCATTGATTAATTTATTAGACTGTAAATAGATTGTAAATATTTCATTATCAAGTTGCTTCTGCTTAGCAGTAGAACTTATCGACATTATCTCGTCTCCGTCAATGAGCGCCTGCTTATTAGGAATTTTCTGACAGGCACAGTCACTCGTACGACTTGAGATTCTATTGTTTCTATTAATTGTACATATACAGCGAATTTTAAATATATTTTATTCATTGGCGATATAAAATCAATTGCGTCCAGAACATACATATTTCAAATATAATTTCAATTGATTCTACTAATATAATTGTTCAACTATTAAGCACGTTAAATATTGTAAGAAATATATGTCAAGTTTTACAGGGAATGTAAAACGAGAGAATGATTTAAATCATCAAGACGACTGGATGTTTTGAGTTAGGAGTTTCGTTTAACATTATTGTATATTAGCTAGTCCTTAATTTATTTTATTAAAATTTAGTCTTGTCCAGAGCGGAAATAATCATTATTCCTCTCAACCACCCACATAGGAAACAAGCAAATAGCAAGCTAATTTTAAACGAAAGTCGACACTTATTCAAACCATAATATCGTAATTGAAAATTGGTGATAAAGTTGTCAATTGAAATAATTTACAAATTTAAAAACAAATTTTGTGCTTAAATAAGTTTTTTTTAAACATTTTTCCGACAGTCTACAATCAAAGAGCAGTTTGCTTAATAGTTAAGCTACTTTCTAAACGGTTTGATAAGTTGAGCTTTCAGTTTTCATTGGAGCACGGGTGATTGTACAAAGCAATGTGGAAAGGCTTCGCATTGCACATTATTTATGAAAAAAATCTTGATATAAAAATTCTGTAACGGTTTTCGACGTGTTTCTGTATTTATCTTTTAACGGAAATTTCGTCAAACTTGTTGCTAAAGCCATTTTTACATGAAATATGGTTAGGTTGTGTGCAAATATTACTTTGATTAGGTATGGATTAATTCAACCCCATTTTGTTGTCAATACAAACTAAAAATACATAGTTAAATTTTGAACTCTTTATCAATTTGGTGTAAGACAATTTTTAATGAAATAATAACTTTATGATGTAGCATTTGTAAAAATGAATAAAAGCCAAAAATGCTAATCTATGCATGTAGATGATTCGAGAGAGAAAGGAAGCGCTATCTTTAATTTTCTGGGAATAAATAACTATCTTAAATTCGTTAGAAAAAAGCGCTGTCTCAAAAAAAAGGTTATTCTTAATCTTTGGGTCATTGCTATACTATGTAAAATAAAAAAAAATTATTAAGACACAAATATTCATCGAACTGTTATCTCACTCCCAGTAAGAAAAATAACCCTGAAAGTTATAACTTCAAAGTCCAGCACACATTATTTGCCATTGAAATCGATTTTATGAGATATCAGATTTTTTTTAGTGAATATAAGAAATTGCTTCCGCCCCAACAAAATTAAAATATGATTTCTTCACAACACATTTTCTATAAAGCTTTTTTGCAAACAAATTTTTGATGGTGCTTTCTTTTCTCGTGTATTGTAAAAACTTACGGAATCTTTGAGTATAAGAATTTACTGTAATGTAAATTTACCGTATAAAGGTAACATTTCATAAAACCGCAGGAAAAGACAAATTTTGCTTTGTTTCGATAGCTTTATTTATCATAATAATGATGAAATCAGATCATATGTTGACTACTGTTAAAATTTTTTTAGAGATTTGCCCAACGTATCTATGTATATCACAGTACACTTCTAATTATCAAGTCGAAAAATTAGCATAATAATTAAATATACTCATGATAACAATTCTTTCTGTCTTCTTGATTTTTTACTGCGTGCATCAAAAAAGTGAATTTCTATCAGGAATATAAGAACTCAAAGCAAGATCAATAGGTTTTAAAAATATTGACAATCAACTAGTAACTTTTGAGCATTTTTTTAAATTTATGTACATATTTTTATGTGCTGCGGCAGACATCCGTATACATATTACGAGAGCACGTAAAAAAATCTTGGATCGCATATTTTTTAAGTATACACGCAATCCAAGGTATAAGCTTTTGTCTCAAGAGTCTCCCAAGAAGGAGTCAAGCTGGTGCGTAATATAAAATTGCACTTTGCGCCCTCGGCAAGAAAAATAATATACGAGACTCTGGCACAAAAGTAAAACAAGCGCGCCCTTCGGGCGCTCATGTTTGTACTTTGAATGCGATATTTGAGTACCAACGCTAGATTTTTAGTATGGTACTTTTTCAGTCAAGTTTATTTAGTATTACCTTTTTTTTTACTCATACGTATGCATACATAAACATCTATAATATAATGATTAAATATTCGTGATATAGCCGTCACGCTACTATGTCGCGGTTAATTTTTTTTATAATTTGTTATATAATGTAATAAATGTTACAGAAATGTTCTATTTATCATCAATGTTTAAAGAATATTATGTTTCTTTTGTATTACTAATGTACAAGCTTATAATATGTAAATTAAACATTTTTCTATAATATAGAGCCTATAGTTATTTGATCAATTTTTTTTTACCCTGTTAAGCGAACAATTAGCGACGCATGTGCCATGTGGCCACTTTTGAAACGGACTTCATATTATAAGGTATGCATATTGCATGATTAAAGTCGATAAGCAATAGATTTTTCGTATGTTACTATAAGTTAAAAAAAATATATGTTGCGATTTAATGACTCAAGAAAAAAAGCTCCGAGTTTGCTCCTTTAAAAAAATAACAAAGTATAGGCTATTCCAAACCATCAGCGCTTTATAAAATACTTATACAGTTGGGTTAAAATAAAAGCTGAAAAGTATATTTATTCAAGATTTTGACATAATTTATTTTTCGCAATAGCGTGCGGAAAATAATCGTTTTCTGCAGTTTTTAGTGTGGAAAATCGATTTTCCCGCATAGTGTGTGGAAAGGTTTTTTTTGCCTTCTAACCTTAAAATAGCACCTTCGCCGCTTGATTTTAGGTTCTCAGGCAAAAAAATAGCATACGTGACTCGTTCGAAAAGGCTTCTTTACGAACCTCGTAACGGCCCT
>JAPYYV010020220.1:7690-21885 GCA_030522625.1 Copidosoma aretas
TATTACTCTGATATAGGTGTTGAAACAGGAAAGAAGATATAGAAGCAGAGAAACAGTGGAAAGATGAGAAATAACGGCGAAGTTCGATGACCGATCATGAGACCAAGGGAGGAACTTGGTCGGTAGTGAGTCGGTACTATACGCATCAGGGCGAAACTCGAAATATTGAGGTGTTAGAGGTGTTAAAGTAGCCTCACGGGACGACGGGAGAGAGGGAGAAACACATCCTGGTCAGGCATCATGCTTATGAGCGAAGAGAATTTTCACTCGTAGATCTTCAGCCCAGCCGCGCCGATAGTTGCAGGGCCGACAGTGACTTCTCTGGATGAACTTGGCCCAGGTGTTAGCCCCCCCGGAAGGGACTCGCCGGTGACCCATTCACCAGGACGACGAGCTGCTGACTCCCACGACGGGGATAGGCTTGGCGCCGACTGCCAGCGGGAACCCACCGACGCAGCGTCAGGAGGGATGGCCTAAAAAATCTGAGTTAGAAAAAGGAATACAATTTTATTGTTAAATGTTGATTTAGAAATAAAAAAAAAGCAATGTACAATCTAAATCTGTCGATCGAATCGTTATGTATAATTAATTGTAAAAATAAATAACCATACATCACACAAGTACGCACAATTTTATTTTTTTCTTTGAAAATACGTCACTTAATGTGCACCATTTTTTATTTTTATTCAATTAGGCTTGTTCGTAGGAAATTTTATGATCATACAGATTTTCGAACCTAAAAAACATGATGAAACACACAATACTGGGAAAAGATTAACTTTGCCAAAAAATGTATTTTCAAAAATTTCAAAAATCATGAAACAATTTTTTTTTAGTAGTGATAAGAATCCTGAAAAAAGCATCTGTTCGACTACAATCGGTTACGATTACAATCCCGCGATATGGCTATTTGTATACATACACACATTTACACCCGAAAACACACACACACACACATTAAAAAAAAAATGTATTATAAAAAATTATCCGATCTTTCATATTATCTCACTTGAAATGAGCTGAAACAACGATGAATAACAAAAATGACGAGGGAATAAACTTTTTCAAAAAAATCTATATTAAAAATCGATCAAGTTAAAATGAAAAAAATTTATACAGAAAAATGTAAATTCTTTTTTTCCAAGCTGATAATAATCAGAAAAAAAAATATGTAACGATACCGAATAGTTTAAAAAAAATGCCATTTTTAGTTTCTCCCAGTATCATGATTGCCTTACGGAATTATTCCCATTCAAGCAACCCAATTTGCGATGCAATTTTGAATACTCCTAGTTAATAATAAATAATTCATCATCTCATTCGAAATCCATTCAAATGTCTCCTCAACTTCAAGTCGAGATGAATCGAAGCTAACTTTCATTTTCTTTAATGGTACCAGAATTGTATGACCGTACTTGGCAGCGCACGTCATCAACCTCAACCATTTTTTGCGATATGTGTACACCTATATGGTAGTAGGCTTTAAAATTCCCCTAAAAATGCTAGAATGATTCTTGATAAATTGTACAAATGCAACAAAACCGAATAGTTTTTAAAGAGCCCTCCTTTTAGTTTTTCGCTGTACTGCCTTACGGAATCATTCCCATTTCAGTGACACCCGATCCGCGATGCAATCCAAAAAGTTCCAATCACCAACAAACACCCACTTTACTATTAAAAAGTCCGAAACAGGATGAACGAGAGATTTTTTTGCTTCACAGTCCTCGACATACTTATTACACGGTCGGACTTGTCAGCGCGCGTCATCAACCTCGGACGTTTTCTCGACCCTTGGCCAGTTTGTTCCGAACGTTTGGCCCCACCGCGCGTCGCGCCACACGAAAGAGGACGGCAGCCAGGAGGGGGAGGAACGAGGAGCGACGTCCCCCGGGGGACAAGGGCGGGCGGCTGCGCGGGCTTCTGGGCCGACCGACGCCGGGGAAAAAGACAAGAGAGGCGCGAGCCACGGGTCGCCGGGAAGTAGTCCCGACGGAGAGGGGGAGAGAGAAGCTGGGACCCCCGGAAAAGGTTGCTCCGGGTTTGCGGGGAGATGGAGCCGGAGACGTTCAATACCGGCGCGGGCGACGCGTGCACGCTCGGCCAACGCCATTGGCTGCCGTCCCTCCCCCGCCTGCTCGCTGCTGCAGGTATGTACATATATCCGGAGGTCTGCATGCGCTCCGGGTACTCCTTTCCTCACCCCCCCCCCCCTTCTTCCTGCAGCTCTCCGCTCGGGCTCTTTTCAGCTTTTCCGATCTTTCGCCCTCCCGATCCGGCCATTTGCTACAGCCGCGGACGGCCGGTCATCGAATTGAATAATTCGGGTTACCGAATCCGTGGAATGCTGCAGTCTCCCTTACGGGATTTACTTTTTGTCCGGGAAAATGTAGTCCTTGGAAGAGCGCGGCTTTCGTTACGAGCTGTACCGGGAAAAGCGGAAGTTCCGGGTCGATCAGAGTGGCAGGGCAGAATTAGCCGCACGGCTTCGTTCGGAACTTTGGATATTATTTTTAACGGACAAAAATGTAACGTGCGAGCCCAACAGTAGTGAAAACTTTTGTGGTTCGTCCAATATTACTTTGTTGTGAGAAATCTTTTTGATTTTTAACGCGTTCATCTTCTTTTACGAACTCATTTTCTGATGACGATTTTTACGTCTCTATACTTTGCTACATCAATTTAATAAATGCATGCCTGTACTGTATGTTTTATAATATCACAGGTGCAACATTGTTCAAATAATACCCGATACTTGGTGAATTTCATGCAGACAAGTGATTCGATATATTTATTAATTAAGTACACATTCATAGTTATTACATTAGTCAAACACCATGGTCGGCTGATCGGGTTTTCCCCACACGGCTGACTCGATCTTTGGAGTTTCACTAAATACCGAGTCCCGAGCTGAATCCACCTCCTATACCTGGCAAGCGTAATTGGTAAGCCCCTGCCAAGTTGGACTCAGCCGCAGCACCACCATTTAATCCACCTTGGACTGCTACATCAAGCCCACTTTTTTTGCTGATTGTGGATTCCAGCTCGGCACCACTTGAGCCACTTTGGACTGCTAGATCAAGCCCACTTTTTGCGCCGTTTGCGGATTCCTGCAGGGCACCGCTTGAGCTACGTTCGGCTGCTAGATGAAAATTAAGACCCCCAAGCCCACCGTTTGTGCTGATTCCGGCAGACCTCTGCAGGACACCACTTAAGCCACCTTGGGCTGCTCCATCAAGCCTCTGTTTTTCCATGATTTTGGATTCCAGCTCGGCACCACTTAAGCCGCCTTGGACTGCTAGATTGAGCCCCCGTTTTTCTCTGATTTTTGATTCCAGCTCGGCACCACTTAAGCCACCTTGGACTGCTAGGTCGAGCCCCCGTTTTTCTCCGATTTTGGATTCCAGCTCGGCACCACTTGAGCCACCTTGGACTGCTAGAACAAGCCCACTTTTTGCGCCGTTTGCGGATTCCTGCAGGGCACCACTTGAGCTACGTTTGGCTGCTAGATGAAAACCCAATCCATCAAGCCCAAGCTTACTATTCGCGTCAATTCCTGTTCCTAGGTCACCCCCTAAGTTGCTTTTTGCCTCCAACTGTTGAATGGAGTTCGAGAATACGGATAAATCATTTATATTTGTAATTAACATTTGATCTCATACTTTGTGAAAATTTGAATACTCACCACGAGTGGTATGGGAATTAGGTTGCCAAGATTCGCATCTGCATGTCCCGCGAGGCTGCTTAGAGACTGTTAAAAAATAAATACCTTTCATGTCAAATATTGTCCAATAAACAATCTGAGAATTTATGATTATAAAATTTTTTTATGCTTATAGTGAATAAAAATAAAGGATCTAATTAAACTTTTGCTTGCATCAATAAGAGTGAAACAAATGCAGATCCTAAAATGTGTTTACCGATCTCGCGGTCTCCGTTCTTAATTACTACTTCTGACGTTTCAAGTCAACTTTGACCAAACTCGGTGGTATGATTTCTTTATGATTCTTTTGAATGAAGTTCGAGAATACAGATAAATCGTTTGTAATTGTAATTAACATTTGATTTCATACTTTATGCAGATTTGAATACTCACGAGTTCTTTGGGAATTAGGCCAGCAAGATTCGCATCTGCATATCCCGCGAGGCTGCTTAGAGACTGTTAAAAAATAAATACCTTTTATGTCGAATATTGTCCAGTAAACAATCTAGACATTGATTATTTTGAAATTATGTGTACGCATCGCTAATAAAAATACAGGATCCAATTTAACTTTTGCTCAATTTTTAAGTAATGTAATCAGTTAAGTTATCAATATTGAAATGGATTCAAAATAAATTGAAAATGAAAACTTGTACCAAAGAACTAAGCGATCAATGGTGATCTGCACTGATCGCCAACCTCAGATCTTTGATTCAACTCTTCTCTTCCGATTTCTGATCAATTTCAGTGAAGTTGGGTTCGTAACGATTGGTAAAGTACAAAGAACATTTTTTTTGGTCCTATCTCGATGATTATTACCTGAACACAGCTAGTCATAATGAAATACAAAAGTAACAACTATTTATCAGCGAAAATACTCGTTTCCGTACAAAAATTGGCTTTGTAAAAAGTACCGCTTGATGCAATGAAGAGTTAGAGAGTTAGTCTCGTGTGATTGTCGTTCTGGGAAGTAGGCGTGAAATAATATTTTATTAGACAAAAAGTTTGAAGATACTCGTTTCGGTCTAAATGATCACTAACGAAACTTCGAACGAGCGCAATGTTGAAACACCCTGTACAATACATTAATTAATTTTTTAATTATTAAAAGTAAAAACTCTTACTTCTCTGGCGCCTCCAGCATCAAAATTCAACTAAAACAAAATTTAAATATTAGTCGATGACAAAAAAAAAGTTTGACATCGGTAAGGATTGAAAATAATTACTTTAGCTTCTAACGGAGCACAAACTGCTACACTAAGAGCAGATAACAACAGTACCGCGTGGATCTTCATTGTTCTCAGCCAAACTAAATATCCAGATGACGAAATATCAAATTATTTCGTTGTCCAACTAAGTGAAAAAGAAAAAATCTTCAACTCACCTTCAAGTATACAGGTCAAGCTTGCAATGTGGCCTCCTAGATCGAGGCGAGAGACTTATATACCCATCGACTTCTATCAACAGGAAGACCACTGAAATTGTTTTGCATTACAATGATAATGTGCTCGTGTCGTATCAATGACTGATTTTTATTCAAAGTGTCACGCTTTTCAATTTACATCATTTTGTCGCTTAAAATTTTAACTGCACTACGTGTTGGAGCATCTAATGTTTGTTACAACGTCATCATAAATTTCCAGGAATTGAATAATTTTGACCAGTATGCCTGCACTTCTCGTTTGAAAAAAAAAACAATTAAACTTACGCGCTACAATTTTGTCATTGTATGATCACGTTCATAAAAATGAACCATTGTCATTACTCCGCCGAGGAACGTTTCATAATCTTACGATTAAAAAAAAAAAACTTCAATTTCCTGTTGTGCATTAATACGGGGATCAATTAACCCGGCCAGAAATACCCTCAGAATGTATGGATCCGATTCGTCCTGGAACTGCCTCGAGCCGTTGATAAATCGCAGCTAAGCTGAAGAAATTAAAATTTGGCAAAACCAGCCGAAGCCTTGGAGCCAACAGAGAGGCGCAGAGCACAGGATCTTAATGTTTATCGAATAAGGGCAGTGATTTGTAATGTAGATTCAAAAATAAATAGCTGTTCACACTAATTAGCCACTCCAAAGAAAAGATCTCTTCGAAACCCCTGTGTGCGTGAAGAACGCAACAACCCAAAACTGAAAAAAAGGGCACACCCACCGGACTGGAGCACGAGACCATCAGACCCGGCTGCAATGAGATGAAAATTTTGCATCTCATTAGGGTCCAGAGAGAGAGAGAGGGCGCGCACATTTCACGCATAACGCGTATTTACGCGTCTACGCGGTACCTCCCCCCGACCTCCTCTCTCTCTCTCCGTATCCCGTTTTGTGCTCCAACGCGCGCAATTCTAAATAATGAGTTTACGCTCGCCCCCGCCGAAAAGAGGCAAATAAATTCTCTCCCGACTCCGGCGTCGAAAAACGAAGAATAAAAAAAGCAGGCACACCCTCGGCAGCGGAAAGGGGGACGAGCACGGGAGGAGGAAAAAAATCACAACGCGCGCGTGCATTATGTAAACCCGAGCTCGGTCGGAGCTCGTACTCCCGCGTATGCATGTATATACGTTTGCGTACACATAAGCGCAGGTATATATATATATACGTAATACGCGTAAAGCGCCAGACGCGTGCTCCGCAGCAGCTACAAGAGCTAGACCATTTTTTCCCTCCACACTCGTCCGCGCATACATGGGACCTTCTCTCTTTCGGCCGAGCTCTCCTCCCCTTTGCATCTTCCTCGGAGCGCCTCGAAAAGGCTGCACTCGACCACTCGCAAAAGCTCAGTGCAGGGCATTATGTACGAGTGCAAGCTCGTCTACGTTTTCCAAAATAACATACACACACTATGTGTGGCTCGTCGGGATTGCACCGCGCGCGCGTGAGAAAGCTCCGATGGAGCTTCAACCGGACGACTTCTCCGCTCTGGCGCACTTTGCCGTCGCTCGATTTGGTTGTGCGCACCAGGTGGGAAAAAAAAAAAAAGCCCTTGGATCAAATATTCGTGAAGCGACAAATCGGGAGAGTGGAATGTATTTCAGATGAAAGATCAGCCAAGTAGATGCACGACGCCCCGACTGTTCGGAGGGATAAACATTCTTTTATCGCGGGGTGTTGGGAATCCTAAAATTACATCCAAAAATCTATTTTCCGGAACGCGCGTGTTATGCTTTGTACAGGAAGTGAAACACTTATTGGTGCCTGTTCAGCTAATTTGTAAGTGATTTTTTAGTATACCCTTGCCCCTTCTTTTCGCATTCAGGGACTGAGCAAAGTCACGCACTCGATTATTGTGCAACACCGTGCTTTTGCGCATAGATATGCGCTGTTTCGCTTCCAAGCGATCAGATGTATGCTAAATAGTTGTATCGCGAGCGGAAAACTGATACCCTGATAACTTTATATTATGGTTTGAAAAAAAATTGGTTGAAAATTTTTTATATTACAGTATTTTACGTCACATAACATTAACAATAAATGTCCAAAGCGATTTCACTACAGTGTTTTTTGGTCCAAAGATATAGAAAATTTTGTAAAGGTGAATTTTAGCCATTTTTTGAAAAAAGTACGTCCGTCTCTAGTACGTGTAGGTCAGCTGATTCTAACTCTGCTCAAATGAAAGCTGGGATCAAGCCCTACTTATGGATTAAAACAAAAGATCTTTTGATTTACTGCCTATCTTAAAGAAGAGCCACGAAAATTGCTGAAAATGAGACGTGGATGTTTACCGGAAATTAGTCATTTTTCATTAAATCGCTCTAACTTTTTACGGGTACAACGAAATTCAACAAATCCTTCTTTAATCGATAGAGCTTCGCTTGAGCTTTCATTTAAGTCAATTTGGGACCACCAGAAATAGTGCACTACTTCGCTGCTAGCATTGAAAGAATGAAAAACCACCGTGTACCGATGTATTTCGCGAAAAAATAATAGTTGGATCCAGCGACACGTGTCTCATATTTTAGCCCAACAGTGCTGGAAAAAAAGTTTGGTAATGTTCCGAAGCATAAAAGCTCAATAAGATGCACTTTGAATATTGGGATGGACGGAAAGTACATTTGGAGCTTTGAAGAGCTAGTGCAGCTCGTAGAGACTTTTTTTTTGCACGTATTACTTTCTGTCCCGAGAAAAACTTTAAGAAAATGCGTATTATGTACCTTCGAAGATTATACACGTCGCAGGGCGAAGGTGGACAGAAAGGATGGAAACTTGTTAAAAAATCCACCATTGAATGGATCCATCAAACCACTCTGTCTTATTGTCAAGACCTATTTACAGTATTTTTGACTGTATTATACTTTGGGGCCATAATGTATGCAGACTTCTTGTACTGCTAATGATGGAATTTGGATTTGATACAGGGTGCAGGCGATATAGGTAGATAGTACCGCAATGTTTTCAGCGTGCACCCACAGTTTGGGTATACGGGCTTGGGACAGCGGACGGATAGGACATTTTGACCCTCAAAACGACCTTGAATATTTTCTTTTACGATCGGAGCGGAAAGAGCGCAACTTTTGACATAAATATTGACGTTTACGCTGATAGATTTCATCTTGGTACGCGCATACGGGCCGGGGACATCGTCCGAGCTAGTTTTGGTGAAATCAGCCACCTATACGATACTTTGTGAGTGAAAACTTTCTTCCCGAGAAAAAACAAGTCCACCGATAAAAATCCCGAGACGCGCGGAAACCCGTGTGTCCTACCATGAAATTGTACGCGTATACGTATAGTTATAACGACAGTCCGCGAGCGCAGGCGTCGAAAAGATTAGTACTTATAGATATACTTATTGTACGACGGCGACGACGCGGAGCCGAAAACAAGGAGGGCAGATCGGAAAGGGGCATAATATGCGCACCTGCCCGTCTATACGTATGTATATACCTCCACGAACCTCGGGGTCGCATCTGTCGCGTTCGAAAATTAGCGGCGGTCGGCACCCGGGGCGTCCCTCGCTGCTTCCAACCGACGATCGGAAGCTCTCCCCCGTCCTGTCGATGAGGCATCATCCAAAAGGCCCTCGATGTACTCTTCCCCGTCTACACGCCGGCCGGCCGACTGCCGTCGACGATCCACAGCCGCAGGGGTTGCTTCGCCGGCCCGTCCGAACGGACGATCAGCCGCGGAGAATGTCTCTCTCTCTCTCTCCACGCTCGCGGTGTGTGTATTTATATACCGCGGAGGAGCAACGATCCGGGAAGGAGAGAGCGATTCCGCCGTCCGTCTCTGCGGCGCGTCTCTCTAATATACGTGACCACGGGCTACGAATCGATTTGGCTCCCGACGCTGCTCCCTGATTTTCTTGCCCTCGTCTTCTCCTCCTCCTCCTCCTCCTCGGACTTTGAACTTTGGTAAACTACCTTCTGCGCATAGCTGTCGGCGGCGGGGCGTTTGGAGTTATTTGTGTACCGTACACAGCCGCGGAAGCTGCGTACTCATTGCGATTTGTCGGTAAAAAGTTGCGCGGTGGTGCAGGGAGGTCTTTCTCTGTCGCGCTGCAATCGAGTTTCATGGGTAGCCAGAGTCAGCGTCGTTATTATATCAACCCTGTACACGAATGGTGGTTTGGCAAGTGTCGATGAAAAGATAGAACAGGGCTATTTTTCTGTTGAAATATTGTATGCCATTTTTTTTCCCCCACAACAAGCAGACCCAAGCTGGCGATTAAAAAAAAAACCGACCGAGCCTCGACAAAATCACGACCCGCGAGCCAAGTATTTTCAGCCGATTTTTACCCACGAATCATCATCATCATCATCATCATCACCCGTCGCGCTTTGATGGCGTTTTTTCCCCCCTCTCGCCCATCGACACGAGAACGGCAGCATCAGGAGCAGCAACAAAATAATAAAAAGCGACCAATGACCGCGGCAACCAATCATAACAATCGAACGAAGCGCGAGCACCACCGGCAAAACTAGGCAGACCTCCCTTAAATACTCGGGGAGAGGAGGGGAGGGGTAATTCGATAATTGGCGGGCAATCAGTGATGCCAAGAGGGAGAGTCAAGAGAACTGCTGCCGCCGCCTTATTCGCTGTACTTTTTAGCCTCGTATAATTTTCGGACTTGGACATGTGCCCGCGCGCGCGCGCGCGCGCCCATCAGCAAACCCTTCCTCTGTCTCCTCCAACTACCGATCGTAAAGACGTTGCTTTTTTTTGTATCTTTCTCCACTTTTTTGCCACAGCAGCGTCGCAACGTTTGTCTCGCATTTTTTGCAGTTCTTTTCTCTCTCGGTCCAACGGATTTTCTGCGGGAGACGATCGCGTCCTGGCGTGCCGAGTGCTTTGCTGAGACGTCGGGGAGAGAGAGAGATCGGCAGGACGACGCGGTCGCGCACTTTTACGAGGCAGCAAGACGCTTGCTTGGCTTTCGCTGCGGCTGCAGTGCCTACTTAGGGCAGCGAGCTGTTGGAGTTATCGTTTTGCGTCTTTTTTTTCATCGAGACTGTACCGTGCGATTTCGTTATCTTTTTTGTTCTTTTGTGTCTTGAAAAACAAGAAAAGGACGAATTCGGGAAAATCGCGCAAAAAGTTTAAAAAAGTGTATCGTCAAGTTAGATGCATATACTTGTTTGAAGTTTACAGATGTCTTTCGAGTATCTTTTTTTACAGATATCTAGAAGAAGTGATGCTTTGGTCAGAAAAGCAGTGTTTCGATTTATCGTAGGATAAATTATCTCAATTTTAATATTAAAAAGGGTCAAACTTATCTTGATCTTTAAATTGGAAAAAACCATCTCGAATTTCGGTGCAAAAATAATGTAGTTTTATTTCAAGTGGAAAACATTAATGAATTTTAATTTAAACTTTATTTTTGACCTATAAAGGTAGTAGAACAGCTCAGAATTTTTTTCTCTATCATGTTCCAACTTCGTTCAACGCCAGAACTAGAAAATTGAATTACCCAGATAATGAAAAACGTGCCGTATAGATCTAATTTTTGTTGATAAAATCGATTGTTTATATTTCATAATACACTTTATTTCAACCATTTTTGTACAACTAAAATGATATGATTTTAAAAATTATTATGATGACATGACATCATTTCATAAATACGTGGAATTCTTGTAAAAAAGAGAACCATCTTCCAAAGATGCATGTTCCATTAATTTTAGATTAGATAAGTATTAACTAATAGGAAATAGAATTTTTGAAACGTAAGGGTCGAGAACAACACGGATATAAAATAATTTGCAGAGACTTTTCGAATTACCTGTTGCAACAGTACAATAACAATCACCTCCTTACTTATTCATCAAGGCAACGGAATCAGATACGACTAAAATCTTGAGAATCCAACAACATTGGTACAAAATACACGAGGAAAATACTATTTTTCCAAGATACGTTATAAAAATATTATTTTTACAAAATTTGTATGAAAAATATTATTGTCTCATACATCGAGTTGTGATAGCTATAGGCATGCTTGACAGATTTCATGTTGACAATTGTCGACGACAGAACTAATGAACAACGTTACACGTAAAAAAAAAAAACCTGCTCTGTAGTAGTAATTTTTCATCAATTCCCATCAAAACAATAAACGAGTATGAAAGCTAGATTTCGTTTGGTTCAACCCTGATTAATTTTAATTCTCCAACCAACACAAAAGACTTCACTATCGACAGTCACGATATTGTGCCTCATAAATATATAATACAGAAGAGAGATAACCTAGTGGTAAAAAAAAAAGTTACTCCATTACTTCGACATCGGAACACGACGTGTTTTCCGATGTATCCTTGGTTTTATCGCTCGGCGTAGTATCATTAGCATCGTCCTTAGCTCGAGGACTCTTCGTTAAAGCACTCTTGCTTGCTTCTTCGTGCCCCTGTTTGACCGGCTTATCATCAACAACATCGTCGTCGTCGATTATTTGAACGTCATCATCGTCATCCGTATCCTCCTTGGGCGTCTCCGCTGCCTTTTCAACTCCAGTCCCGCCCGAACTGCTCGTCACGAACTTATTCAACAGACTAACCCTCGGCGACTTCAGCGGGTACTCCAGCCGAGGAAGAGATATCAGAGCTATGCGCTTCGGTACTCTGGTCATGGGCGGGGTGGCCTTTACCACGGGCGTCGTGGAAATCTTCTCCCCGGGCTTGGACTTGTCGGTCAACTGCTTCTGCATCTCCTCGGCAGTGAGGGTCTTGGTGAACTGCGTGATGCGCGGCGTGTTTTTCTTGTCCTTCTCCTTGACGGCGTCTTCGACCTTCTCGTTGGGCTGTTTCTCCTTGACCTCGGGCTGCGGCTGCTTGACCTTCTTCTTCGGCGTCAGACAGTAGGTCCAGCAGTTCGGCAGGCTCAAGGTCTCGTCCCCCAGGTACTTCTTGCGAGTCTCCTCGGGGACGAACCACATGGACTTGTCGTACAGGGGACCGGGATCCGGGCAGGGCATGTAGTTGGCGAGCTCGCGTATCCTCTCCTTCATCCTCACCTTCGGCAGCGGCCTCTTGTCCTCCTTCTTCTTGTACCAGAACTCGAGGAACTCCTTCACCAGGAACTTTTGGGCGTTGGTGTTGCCGTGCACCAGACGGATCAGGTCGGGCACAGCCTCCTCCAGAGTCTCCGCGTTGCGCGCGGTCACCGCTGCATGTTTGGCCGACCACGCGGAGTTCTCGCCGCTGAGCTCGCCCTCGGCCGGAGCCGTCAGCGACAGCGGGATCGCGCGCACCCACGCCTGCCGAGCGGTCAGGAGTCGCACTGCGGAGTCCGGAGCTGGAACGAAAGATTTTTCATGTTACGACGGTATGCTATTATTTTTCTCTTTTTTTTTCACGTTTTCGCTCAAACTTACTGTTCTCGGGATACGTTTTGTCCGCTTTGAGCCAACAGCACCCGATCACTTTAGGATTGAGCTTCGTCATTTTTTGCTTCCGTTCGGCTTCAAACTGCTCGTTCAAGATCTTCAGCTTTGTCTTCTGCTTCTCCGGATTCTAAAATACAAAATAAATTGGCATCACCAAACTATTCGCACCGACTGCCAATGCATCGCCCTCAAGTTCAACTCACCTCGTCTTCCTCCTCGCCCTCTTCCTCGTCCGCCATGACTTCTTCCTCGGACAGGTATCTACAACGAAGGACAACAGGTATGTTATGAAGTACAACGATCCTTCCAAATTATACTTGTCGACAGAAATTTATCCTAAAAATGTAATCCATCGTTTCTGCTAAAAATAATGTTCTTTATCACCGGTTATAACACAGTACTGCTGATAAAACTTTTTTCCAGCTTATAAAATCTGGCATGATATTTTGCGAGAAAAAACTTGGAAAAAAAAAAAGTGTATTCATATATTATTTCAACTCAAACTGTCAAAAAATACACAGCACTGTTTTGAGCGATAAAGAAAAATTTCATTCGTTGAGTGCATCCAAAATACATAAGCAGTAGTAACGAGACTAAAATTGTCCAGCGAAAAGGGTGTATTATACATATTCGAAAAAAAAAAAAAAAAAAATATCCAACTCCAAACGCCAAAGAGCAAGCCCCGTTCGACCGACTCACCCGTGGGGCACCATAAAGTCGTTGTCGACGTCGTACTCGTTGTCCTCCGGGTCCTCCTCCTTCTCGTCGTCGGAGCCGCGCAACGACTCTCCCGGCTCCTCCTCCTCCCACTCGTCGTCCGAGTCGACCTCGTAATCGAACCATTTCTGAAACAAACCAACCACCGATCGAACCGATCAAAACTTACTTCCAGAGCCCCCGTACACAACGAACACGCGGCTTTTCGCTGAAATTGAATTACGAAAGCCCGCGATCGCCGCCGCGAGCCCCGCACAATCGGCAAATTAAAATAATCATCGGCAATAAAGGCCGGACAGTGTTTACCGGCGAGCGCCGCGCGCCGAACGACTCCGGGGACGGAGAGAGAGAGAGAGAGGGAAAAAAGAATTTTTTGGACCGAAAGAGACGACACCGCGCCAGAGTACAACGGTATCTATCTCTCGGCTACCGCTGCGCACAGGACATCGCGCTATCAGCGGCTACTTCCTCGCGATACCGCGCGCCCGAGCGTCTCTCCGTCTCGCGCGCGTACGCGCTCGCTTTGTCGTCGATCCCACGCTGCTCGGGGGCTTTTTTCAGTCAAACGAGAATCACCGGCGCGGCCGCGCGAACGAGACCGCCGACCGCTGGACGCAACGCGGAACGTCGCGCGAGGTGCGTTCGCGAAGACAGCTCGTTTCCTCCGCGCGCGCCGCGGTCGTCGGCGAGGATCGGCGGGCTCAGTTATTGCCCCGACCAGTGATACGGGCTATTGTAATTCGCTGTCGGAAGATGCGTTTCGTGGAGTACGACGCTGTCGTCGGACCGATGATACGTGCATGTATATTATACGTATGATGCGCCGAGAATGATGCTGTAGAACACGATTGCCGGAAGTTTTGAAGGAACTGCTGCTGCTGCTGCTGCTGCTGCTGCTGCGTGCACGAGTGCGCGTTGTAATTGGGCCTTTCGACGACGGATGCGAGCACGTTTTTTGG
>JAPYYV010020222.1:0-13174 GCA_030522625.1 Copidosoma aretas
TCAAACAAGTAATAAAATAAAACGCGCACGTAATGTGGCCAATATGTATGTGCCGGTCTCAAGCTCGGAAAAAATACAGAGGGAGCGTTCGTTTTTAAGTAGTACAAAACCTACCTTCAAAGATTACTTTATGGTAGCTGCTGTGCACAATATCTACACATACTTTATAGTGGCGCTGTTAATTAACACGCACCAGTAACAATAAACAGGAACTAGGTTCATATCGCGATCATTCGATACATGGCAAAACAGAGATTTTTTACGATAATCACTAGACTACGCCTGCGCGTAGCCTTGATTTCTGGTTATTTTTTAGGGACTATCGCAAATATTGTAGGATTTACCATATATCGAATGATCGCGTTCAGACCCCTTGACTTCAATCAGGCATGTCGATGTATCGATAAAATAAATAAGGTTAGAAGTATATCTTTATGAACACTGGACGAAGAATTGGAAACGGACATATCAAATAGAGTTCTTGACGCAGTCAGGTCGCACCAACGACTTGTAGTTGTAGTTTCATTTGGCTGGTTTTTTTTGTGCTTGGTCAGTCGGTAGGTCGGTATATATATATATATATATATATATATATATATATATATATAGTGAAAAAAGGTATACTTTATACTTCCTTAAGGAATTGGCACTCGATAAAGGATGGCGCGGGCCTTGGTTCTTCCAGTGTAGAGAAATAAACATTGATACTCTGTGAACCAAGTAATTGGACGATTTATATCCTAAAAAATACTTCGTTAGACCTATCTACGCAACTTTGCGTTCGAAAGTTTCTTTATTTAATTTGAGGAATACAAACATTTTTTCTCCTTTACGATTTAACAAAATTCTTCAAGAATCATTTTTTTTCCTCATTACAGTCCTTAAGGGAGTTTATTTATGCCTTACCTTCCTGACGCCCTAACACAGTTTATAGAGTTGCGTCACTCAATGCTAAAGAGCATTCAGCATCCGCCATACTGGCAGTCACGCCGAACTTTTACACGGTATATACCTATACATATGGGCTATAAAAATGAGTACTGAGAGCTGATTGGACGACTGTTGGTCGCCATATTCTAGTTACGCCAACACGCACATACGCAGTTTTCTGGACGCCTTTTTAGCATCAAGTGACGCAACTGTAGGAACGTTAGCCCGTAGAAGCTGTGTGTGAAAGATATACAGGATTCTACACCAATTTTAAATGAAACTTCTGACTGGTAATCAACATATAAATATTCCATTATTCAGTATATTTAATAAGTATCACTTATATTAAAAAGCATTTTGCAGGGAGGCGAGCTGGGGCGTAAAATGGGCAAGGAGGCTCGGGGGAGCTGTGGGGGGACCAAAAATTTTTATAATAGGGGAGAAGACGAAATAATTATACGTAATTATATGAGGGGGGGGGGGTGTTGTGGGGCGTCGAGAGGCAAGAGTGGGGGAGCAGGGGGGGGGACATTGTAAATATTAGGAGATAGTGGGGGAAGGAGCAAAAAAATTTTATAATAGGGAGGAAAACGAAAAAATTTTACGTGATTTTGTAGGGGGCTGTGGGGCCACCGTGGGGAGGCCAAAAAAAGTGTGAGGAGCCGTAAGGGGCGTGGGTGGGCAAGGGGGCGAAGGAGGGCGTGGAAACACTGAATTGTCTATAAAGAAGTTAAAGAATAGGCGTGTTTTAAGATCATTTTTACACGAAATTTGATTCCTCAAAATTTCAATGAGGAGTGGCGTGAGGGCGGGGATGTGAGAGGGCTATTACTCATGCCCCACACAAATTAACTATATAATATAGGAAGATATATATGTTACGGGAAAAAGATTTGATTATTCAGGATGAAGTTAGCATATTTCCAAAAATGGCATTAAAAATAGTATGTAATACTTTGAAAATTAATAATTTTAAGCAGTGATTTCCGCTAAATTTTATTGTTCATAAAAAATCGCCATGGATAAGCTATCAAATAAGAAACTATAAAATATTTAAATCTTCGAAAATTAATTACAATATTCAGATTGACGAAAAATTTACGGTGCATTAACTAAAATTTTTCGTTAACGTGGCTAAAAATTAGTGAAGGTAAAATAGATAAATATCAAATACCAATACTTGGATTACTAATGATAGTTGTTTTAAAATTTATGGTGATAATAATAATTCTATTAATAACGTCGTTTTAATGACTCGTGACGAATGCCCATATTTCTTAAACAACAAGATTCTAAAGAATATGACAGGAAACGTGCAAGTGTACTACAGTATAGATTATGCAACTCAAAAATGTCGACTAAATGGAAAATGATATTTATTTGAATTTTCCTTTAAAGGTTATAAATAATATTCCACCACACGAGCTACATTTGAAAATTAACTCTTATTAATTCTATCATAGTGCTAATTCGAAATGTATGTATATTCGATACGTTATGTGATGAAATAAGATTGATAATTCCAAAATTATTTCTATGTAACATTGAAGCAGAAATGATCACCGTGAACGCGTGGGGAATAAAGTATTTATTCCGAGAACTACCTTACATCCTGGAAATGCTTCCTCATTACCATTTATTCTTTACAAAAAACGATGTCAATTTGTTCTTGCTTATGCAATGACTATTAACAAATTTCAAGGACAAAGTTCTGCCAAAGTTGGTGTGTACTTCAAAAAAGAAATTTCGTTCACACGAACATTTGTATGTTTTTTATTCAAGAGCCAAAAATTCAAAAGAAATCTTAATTTAAAATGAGTCGAATAATAAATTTAAACTATAAATGTTGCTACACAAGAGATATTTAATACGTAAATACTGTTTATTTAAATTACAAATTAAAATTAGAATTCAAAATTCAAAGTTTACTGTGGTTATTAGTGCGACATTATTACAAAACGTTATTTAATTAAATTTATTGAGATATACTTTCAATTGAAAGTAATGTTCCTCACTTTAAAGTTTTTGTATGTATAATGTAAGATATTTTATTGATTTTACGATGGGTTCTACAGTTTAAATCATAAAAAGAAATCCAATGATCGAAGGTCCAAGAACTTGGCATCGACAATTATTTTTTTTTAACTTATGCTAATCTACGAAGGCTCAATCGTTTGCGCGTACAAAAGCAAAAATCGTTCGTGCATTTTTTCGTGGCCAAATTTTCAAAAATTTTGAATGGAAATTCGGACGCTAGAACTTAGCATACATCTTAAACATTGAGGTTACAGCGATATAATGATCGATCACATCAATTCATCTTGTCACAATCAATAGCGCGTAGAACGTGCAAATGGCATCCGTAATAATATTGGCAGAATTATATCAATTATGCAAATAGAAGACAATTAGTAATTCAGCTAAGTTAAGAGCTTGTGCCATTTTTGTGTAGGGTCGGCGACATTTTTCACGAAACTTCATTGGTAACTTGTTGCAATCAGGTTGGCTACAATCAGTCTCTAGAGAAGGAATAAGTAGATGAGAAGCATTTGCTGAGAAAATGATAGGGTGCCCTATAAGGGTCAGTTTACAAAGGCCACACAATCTTACAGTGCAAACGCCAAATAAATATTCACCAATAGCCTAATGTCCAGCGTGCTTGTTGATTGATTAATAAGTAAATCAATTATCAATATTCAATAACCTAATAATGTAGAGTGCTTATTGATGAATGAATAAAAAAATTCTATAACTTAATGACCTAGTGCGCTTGTTGATTGATGAATAAGTTAACAAATTATCGATAATAACGAAATAATAATCAAATCTATAACCTAATAACTCAGCGCGCTTTTTTATTAATGAATCAATAATCCACGACAAATTATCTATATTTTAATGACCTATTGTGCTTTTTAAATGGATAGACGATGAAAATAATTACATTCAGCGTAATAACCTTTAATAATTTAATTGCAACATTATTAATGATTAAATTAAAAAAGTAGCTGAAATAAAACCATGAAATGCATTGTGTATTTGTTTATACGTCAGGCTCTAAATTTTAACCTAGAAAGATGAAGCTAATGAACCACAGCCATGTTACTTTAATCGCATGTGTGTTATTCAGACGATATACTTACTAGGCTACTGATTACGATTTATATGAAAAAATCAAAGGACAAAGAGTGCTGATTTTCCTTGCATCTTTTAATTTGTCAATAATTAATAACCTCATAAGTAATATCGTTGACGCAGCATGTGCTTACTTCTGGCTACAGGTGATAAATTAGGAATCAAAAACCTAGGGACCAAAAGGTTAGTTTTCTGCGTTTATATAATCCTATTCATAAAGCTGTCAAACACAACTAATCAAGTAAACGATATGACCCGTACACGGTTGTATACACAGGTCTTGCAACTACAGTAGTAGGGGATGTCATCAAAAGTCTTCCGCTCTCTGCTTCTCAAAGCAGCCACTTACAGTGCAACCGGATCGACTACGGATGGGTAGTAGGCAGGCGCACTATGTGCAACTATAAAAATCTCTCTCTCTCTCCCTCGCCCTCGGCAAGATTCCCCCACCAAGGATAGCAGGTACTATAGGCAGGATAGTAATGGTGCATTTTTACGGTAAACTCATAGCAGCTTAGGGGCCGTTTTCATACTCACGCTACAACGCTCTAAAGCTAAAACTGTTATGCTACTATTATAACTTTATAGTGTTTTCTGTGTTCTAGCGTTCACGCTAAGAATTTAAACTAATAAAAAGTTGTAGTGTTTTAGCGTTTTAGCGTGAGTATGAAAATGGTCCTTTAAGTGACGGCGTATTTAAAATGCGAGCCCATATACCTAATAGATGCAAAGATTCTGGTTATCTGGCCAACATTTTTAGTGACATGCTTGACAATGATATTGACATGGATAGGTAGGTATAAGTACATTTTTTGATTTAAATTTCATAGTTTGTGGCATACATCATGAATTACTATTCCTTTTACCAATAGTTTAACAACATAATGAACCATTTGAAAAAGTAAGTACAAATTTATCTACTTTTTAAGTAGAAAATAAATTATGTGTAGCATTTACAAATTATGTTATAAAAAATATTAATTTACATCCGTCTGTCCAAATTCTTTTCATGCATCATTTTGTAGGTAGAATAAGTATTTCATTCAGTATGAGAATTTTTAAATAAATTTTTGCTTGATTACGTTTAACAAATAATATATAAATACCATAGTCAAAGAAATAAATACATACGAAAACTGTGTACATATATAAAAAATGATGACTAATAATGTAATTATTAAATGCTACAAATATATTTTTTACTGCAAAAAAACTAAATAAATTTTTACTTACTGTTTTTAATGGTTTATTATGTTGTTAAACTATTGGTAAAAGCAATAATAATTCATAATGTATATGCCACAATCTTTGAAATTTGAATTAAAAAATACGAGCATATCTGACCATCGATGTCAAAACAATTGTCAAGTATGTCAATACAAATATCGGCCAGATAACCAGGATCTTTGCATCTACTAGGTATATGTGCTTGCATTTAAAATACGCTGTCTAATAAGCCGCTATAAGCGTACCGTCGAAATGCACCATTACCCGGTAGTCTACCCAGCAGCGCTGCAGGTAGCTGCTTTGAGAAGTAGAGAACGGAACACTTTTGATGACATCCCCCACCACTGAAAAGCACTGGAGTTTCCAGACCTGTGTATACGATAGTCCACACTCGTAGCACATATGGGCCTCGTTTAATAGTTTTATTTTTTGTTGCATAAAAGGTAATATTATTGGACCCAGAGAGGTTACATAAAAGGAAATATTATTCGACTTAGAGAGATTAATTGGACATTATCAAAGTTTGATAGCTGCAAAAGTTGAAGTGGATTATTCCATAGAAGTTTCATTGGAATTCCACGTCAATTCTGTGTGGACCGTAGAATTTTACTTTTAATAATTAAAACAAAATGAATTTTTTTTCAATTCCCCGAGTGGAATACCACGGGCTCACAATTTACCGCAGCAGGAGTATTAATGGATTTTTGCATGGAATCCACTCATCGAAATCGGAGTTAATTTTACGTAGAGCGTGGGATTTTACAGAGGAAAATTATCTCAGCGTGAAGTTCTCGTGGACTGACCAAGTAAACTTCTACTTTGATGAAATTCCTCGTTGCCAAAGTCGAAGCAGAATTGTGCGTAAAATTTACACGTAAGATTTTCCATGTAATAAGTGACTAAGGGTAAAGATCTTGTAGATTTTCTACGTATAATCTTACGTAAAGAAGTCACTGCACACTGACGCTAAAGGGGATTCTCTACGTGGAATTTCATGGTCCACGTGGACTCTACCAGGATTCCCGCAAAGATACCCTATGTAAAAATCAATTCACGCTTAGGAACAGGGAATTTGTTCAACCTTGAATTCCACGTGGACAATCAAAGAAAAGTCTTCCCTGAGTATCCATACTCGGAATTTCGCGGTCTACTTGGAATTTACGTTCATTATCATTTGGAAATTCCATTCTTAAATCTACTCAAACTTTTGCAATATGGATATTTGTCCACGAAAAATTGCACGTAGGTGATCTACAAAAATTGTGCCCTGAGTTAATTTATTTGCGTAAAATTCTTCGTTAATTTATGTGAAATTTTAAGTACAAATTCTAAGCAAAAATCAACTTGGAGTTCACAAAATTGGCAATTTCTTTTGCTGTGATCACACGTGAAAAAAAAAAAAACATTTACATTCAGTCAATTTCTCTATATTAAATTCTAAGGGTCTACGTGGATTCCTCACTGATTTCCACAAATTTTATGCAAAAATCCATTAGGACTCTTTTGATGGTGAGTTTTTTCACGCGGTATTCGATGTAGAGAATTTGGAAAAAGTTTGTTAAGTGTACATTTTTCAACGTAGAATTGTACGGTCTTTGAGGAATTGGCATGGAATGAGATATAGAAATTTCGTGGAATAATCCACTTGGGCGTCGTTAAGTGCTATAAATCATATCGTTTATCTAATTAGATTTATTCGACAGCTGTTTACATAATAAATAAATATAAACAGCATTTTCTTTACGCCATTGATTTATCAATTATCAACTTTCTAGGAGCCACCTCGTAGGTAATTAAGGAATAGTAAGCACGCTACACCAAAGATTCGACTTATGAGGTTATAAACAATCGTCAAGTAGAAATATAAGTGAGGTAAATTAGCATCGATAGTCATTCGGTTATTGATTCTGAAATAAACAGCCTAATGAGAAAATAAACAAGCTTTGTGAACTCTAAGAAGCATGTTCATCTATTTTTCAATTTGCAATTAAAGTAACGGCTCTGGATCATCAGATTTATCTTTTTAATTTATTTTTAACAGTCTTTAAAATGATCAAATACATAAAATATGTCATCGTATACTGTCGGCTGGTTTTATATTTCAGTTCATGAATGATTTTGAAATCCAATAATGAAAGGTCATTATACTGAAGGTCATCATTTTTATTATTCATCTATTCAATAGAAAAATATGCTTGTTTATTAATTTATAATTTTTAATATAAATTATTTATCAATTAATTAACAAGTGTAATGAGTAATCAGGTTATGGAATAGATTTGTTATAGATTATTTATTGTTATAGATAATTTAATTATATATATTTATAAGTTTTTAGCCAATTTGGTCCAGAAAACGAACTCAGTACAGTGATAAATGCAAACATAAAAAAAGAAAACATTTTTCTTAACCCTACAATTTTACAATATTTTATATAGCTTACATAATTTCACATCCTCACTTTATATTTAACTAATTCTACAGTCTTCTGTCTTATACACTGACTTACAATAATCAATTTGTCGTCTTACTACTACGTACCTCTTTTTCTCATACAAATTATTTATTCTACTCCATATTTTTGCAATTTTACACGAGCTTACATCCCTTAACATTTATTGTACATCTAGACCTTTGGTCATTTGACTACATACCTTATTTTTATTTACAATCACACATTCCTTTATTAAATATTCTAAACTACCTTCTTTACCCTTACAAAATTTGCGTAGTCTTTTTTCCCTTTTCAACTAATATCTATTTGCTCCATCAAGATTACCACATCTCACTTTTGCCACTTATACAAATACCTCTGATTTGTATACTTAAATACTCCGCCCTTCCTACCCTTATATTATCTTTATACCTAGGATTATACTTTGAGTCTTTAATTTTAGTTTCCGTTACTCGATTGTCTATATCACACATACGCTCTCTTATCCTATCCTCTGCTAATATGTATTGTTCTCTCCATAACTCTAATGATTTTTCACTGTACCACAGATTATTTAAAAATATTTTCCTTTCCTCTTTTAATATCCCTTTACCCTCGTTTTCATACGCTTCTTTATAGCACAGTCTCGTAAGCCTGTCCTCCCCCTGGTTGAAAATTTTTTCACTAAACCTTGTTGCTATTTTCCAAAATGTACCCTTAGCTTTTCTATACCTGTCTTCTTCAGTAAGATGTATCTAGGCGTGCAGAAATCCAACCTTAAATCTCAACGATAATAGTCCATTAAAATTTTTTCAAAAACTTCAATCTCCCTCCACCCAAAGATTTCAGCCCCGTAACTGATTGTGCTCCTAACTAGATAATTGAAAAGCATCCGCCTCCTCATAAAATTCTTCTTACACAAACTCTCCCCTAATCCTCACACTAATCGCAATAGTTCCCTTCCTTTTTAAATCATTTATGTGATCTGTAAAGTCCCCTTTTTTAAAAAGTAAATCCCAAATACTTAAATTCTTTACTTCCTCTATTACTCCTTCCTTGAATATCCATCCTTTTTTATTTATTTTCCCATTACAGTTAAAAACCAATACCATTGTTTTCTCAAAACCTGTACATAAATCCCTGTCTCAGCTGAATTTTCTTAACGTATCTGTCATATCCACTAAAGCTTCTTTATTCAAAGCCAATAAAACTATGTCGTCTGTGTATGCTAGCGACCCGAACCTTACCTTACTAATCAAAATTCCTCCCACATATCTACCTTTTAATACCTCTCCTAACTTAGCAATGTATATGCAAAAGAGAGCTAGGCTCAGCAGACATCGCTGTCTTAATCCTTTCAAAGTCCCAAAATTAATCTGAAAGCCCCTCATTACCCCGGATCCTTTCCTTTGTCTCAGTGTATCATTTTTTAATTCTGTCTATTAATCATTACTAAATCCTAGTTTACTCATTATTACCCACAATCTTTTCCTATTTACCGTGTCAAATGCTGCTTTAAAATCAACAAAAAGTGCAAATACTTTATCTTTCCCTTTTTTCATTTCTTCCCTTTGCAACACATGATTCAAAATAAAAATATTATCCAAAGTCCATTTACCCTTCCAGAACCCCGCCTGACTCTCCGGTAATACCCTCTTTTATTCCATTTCTGATGACAACTTCTCTTTTAAAATCTCTGTGTACAACTTATAATCTGTAGGGAGTAGAGATATTCCTCTGTAGTTTTTTGGGTCATTGTTATCACACTTTCTATGTAAGGGAACTACTACCGCTGTATTCCAAGCTTCTGGAACTCCTTCCCCCATCCATACCTCATTTAGTGCCTCCGTTAACTTATCCCTAACTCCTGTTCCGGCGTAAATCCAAGTTTTGTTTGGTATCCCATCGTGACCTGCTACCTTTTTTCTTTTTAATTTCCCAATTGTCTTTTTAACTTTTGCCTTATTTATGCCTTCTTCTTTATACCTATTATCTCGTATGTTTTATCATAAACCTACACATTTCTCACTTTTGCCTCCCAGAAGCTCCTTAAAATGTTCTTCCTATGCCTTTAGACTTATATGATTAACAGCATTTCCTCCATTTCTTCTGAATTTATTGAGATATTTCCATACATCACTCTCGTACTCAATGTTCCTCAGCTCTTCAGCCTATCTTACCTTAAATTTTCGTTCCTTTTTTCCGCAAATTTCTTTCCATTCTTTCCTAGCCTTTAAATATTCCTGTTTGTCCCCCCGCCCCCTCTACCACCTTAGTAACAGCATTTTGCCTTCCTCTTTTTGTTTTTACAGTCTATGTCCCACCAACTCTTAAAACCTAATTTCATTTCCTTGATTTTTATCTCTTTTTTAACCATGACACTCAGTACGTGCTTGTTTATTCCCCCTCACGACTCCTCTGTTCCTCCTGTAATACTACCTATACTCTCTTCTGTTCCCACCTTGAATAATTCAATGCTTTTTTCCGTCCACGTAAACCTTTCTCTTTTGCGAACTACTTGTTTTCTGCCTTCGATAGTTCCTTTTAAGTCCATCCCCCCCCCCCCCCCTTAATTATACTTCTAACGGCATATGGGCCGACTCTATCCTATTACCTACTTTAAAACTCTGTACAAACTCAAACATTTCCTTATTTGTTAACACATAATCAATCACAGATTTTCCCCTAGCTCCTACATAAGTGAATTCCCCTGTATAATCCCCCTCCATCGAGCCAATTAACAGAAACCATCCTTTGTTGTTTATCATATCTATAAATCGTTTGCCTTCGTTACTTATCATCTTATCCTTGCTACACCTTTCTTCGCCCCACTCCTCCATTTTTTCTAAGTTACCGCAACTCACATTACCTATTCTTATATTGAAATCCCCACCTATTATTTATCTATCTTTCTTCACCCACTCAAAGTTTCCTTACAAGATCCTATCTATCATATATTTAAATAAAATTTATCTTTTCCCCTCTAATCCCAATCCCATTTAATTCCGATTTAATTATACCATTCTCAATGACTTCAATCAGCTTACATTTTACACTGTACAAACACTTTTTCAGCCCTATAATAAAACTTCCCTTTCCCCTTCTTTTTTGTCATGTTTAACCGCGTGCACTGCCTCCCATACAAATTCCCTTGACAACTTTTCTTTAAAATTTATCTACCCTGTTCCTTCCATCCGGGTTTCGGACAGGCTCACGAAATCCGAACCTTCCACATATTCCCAGAATTTACTATCCTTATTACGAATCCCCGACACATTCCAAAAAATAATTTTATTTATATGATCACGCTTTATTCTATTCTTTGCCTTATTTCATAGCTCCTTCCGTTCCTGGCATATATAAAAAACTAATGTGATAGCTCCTCTCATGCCTGATCTCCCCCCTTTCCACCTTCTTTCAATTTTTTTTATCTTCCCCTGCTCTCTTCGACTGTTTTATTTTTTCGCGTCCCTCCCTGACTCCACCCCATTTCCTTCCATGTTTGCTTCTGTATATTTTACACCATGACCTTGCAAAATCATATTCTCACTCCATCTATACCAAATATTCTTAAATTTAATCTTAACAAATCCAACTTTCATCTTCCACCCCTCATCTCTTTGCTTTTTAACCCTCCTTGTGATCAGTTCTTGCTTCTTTCTCTCTTCAAAAGACAAATAATTTTTTATATACATAATCGTTCATTATAACCTGTACTTATTTCTAATGATATACATTTTATCATCAAAGCAAAAAAACTTAACAATTAATACTGGTCCACTTACTCTTAGACTAAAAATTTTCATTTTAATTTTCAATACATTTTCAAACATATTCTCAACCCACTCTTTTAAATTTCCCGCCCACACGTTCCCTTTCCTTATAATGATATTATTCGCCCTATCTTCTTTTTCTTCTTCTTGTACCAACTTTTTAACTCACAAAACGTCCCTTACTGACAGTCGCCTCACCGCACTCGTGCCTGACATCCTACTCAGCACGGAAGATCTTCTGTTGCTGCTGACGCTCGTTGCTCCTCCTACTGACTTCTCGCCGTCCGAGTCCTGTTCACGCAATCTAGCCATCCAAGCCTCCACCAGCTTCTTCTCCAGCCTTTTCAATGTGCACGCTGCCTGCAACTCCCTCTCCTTAATATCGAAGTTCTGTTTTAATCTCTGTACCTCTTCTGTGAAACTTTGCCTCATTCTCTTAAACTTCTCTCTCTCTTGTCTGCATTTCTTTGATTCTTCTTTTAACTCCGCTTGCATTTTTTTTCAGCCTTTCTGTCCTGCGTTTTTTCGAGAGCTGATTTCTTAAAATCCTCTAGATTAGTCTGCTTCCAACTCAGACTCTTTTCTCTCTTTCTCTCAATGTCATCATCCTTTGTCCTTTCAGCTTCTGCCTTTCTCAGTTTTCCCTCTCTTTCCTTTACCTTGTGTTCTGATTGTGAAGGCTTCAAAGCGGTTTTCAACTGTGCAGCACCATCACAACTTGATGCACGTGCGTTAAACATTTAGATCAGGCTTAACTCCTTTGTTGTCGCCTTCTGTTTGTCTTTATCTTTCTCTAGCTTCGGCCCCATATCAATGACGACGCTTATACACCTATCCCGCCTTCTGTAGCTGCACCTTTCTAACCTTCGATTGCACCACACTTTTTCCGGCCTTGTATCCGACTCTTTCTCTTATCAGCCTCCTACCTTATTGCTCAGTACACTTTCCCATGTCTTTATATCTTTTTACCACACTTAATTCACACTTTTTAAGCCATTGAACACTGACAAAATGCACACACAGCACGGGCACTATTTACCTTATAACCCATTGCGCTTGTTGATTGATACATAAGTAAATCAATTATTAATAATCAATATCCTAGTTACCCAGCGCGCTTATGTATTAATAAATAAAATAATTATCTACAACAAATAATCTATAACTTAATGGCCCAACGCGCTTGATAATTTGAAAATTGTTCAAAATCGGCTTGAGTGGACTGTACAATATATGCGGAGTCGGAATCGAGGAGTAGGACATAATGTATTCTTGAGATTTTCAACCATGTAGGTTGTCAGACATAAAGATAATGGGAATCATAATAAGCGCATACTTTACACTCTTCACAGCTTCTTTATTAAAAAGAAATTAAAGTACTTAAGGTAGAAAATCTGTCGTCACTAACAAATCAAACTGTTCTTGAAATTGAAATATGTTGTACATTAAATTTTTTCACGTTACTAAAAATTTTTTAAACTTAGGGTATCGGGACTAGTTTTTAAGATAATTTAGTCTAAAGTATCGTCTTTTATCATAGGTTGTAATGGGATGCACCAATAACAGCTTTAAAGATATACGTAACAAATCAAACTATTTGTATAAAAAATACTATACGAATCTCCAAAATTTCTGCTTTATTCTAGTTCTTTCAAATTATGGTGTGTCGGCACTA
>JAPYYV010020225.1:0-12640 GCA_030522625.1 Copidosoma aretas
AAACTAGATGCATTTAGGTATGTAGTGTAATTTTTCCATAACAATTTATCATTGCATCTTTAAGTACTGACGAGTTGAACACAACTGGATTTCACACTCTCTCGTTCCCCTGGAAAAAACGACCTAACCTACTTAAACGAAACAGCAGAAGTCTGCAGTAGGCAAGGCAAGTGGACTTTTTATAACCGTACTAACTGAAAACAATACCTATATATACGCTTTAGTGCATGGTGAACGTAGGTATACGGTTCGTGTTGAGTTGCCCACAGGCCTGGTACATACTCGCCGCGCCATAGAAAGAGAGGGAAATATTATGAACTTCCTTAATCCTCTCTAAACATTCTCGCCGTGCGGTAGAAAGAGAGGGGGATATTGCTTCCTCTCCTACGCCGCGCCGCCCGTGCCGGCGCAGTCTACTCTCCTTACCCTCAATCTTACGAATTTTCGATCAGCATCACGTGACCTGACTCACCTGACGCAAGTTTTTCCCCATCCCAAAAAGTGCTCAACGCCGCTAAAGAAGTTTTCACTTCGAAAATTGGCTGACGCTTAGTCCTGATCAAGATGTATTGACTGAGAATGCTGGTTGGCTTGGTACTTCAAACGAACTAAGTCTAACGGATAATAATAATATCTTGATTCCTCTAAGTATAATTTTTGGTTTTCTTGAAGACTATCGTAAGATAGTTGTTAATGTGAAACATGAACTAATACTTACAAGATCTAGAACTGATTCAAATGTAGTCTTGCAAAATAAAATTCCTGCCGTGGACGCCAATGGAGCAGCAACTTGGGAAGACTTCAAGATTGTAATATCGAAACTCGGATGGCTTATACCCTACCTTGTAATGTCCGATTCACATAAAATTCGTCTACTTAAGGAGGCTCAACACACCATATATAGTCAAGAATGTATACATGAACAATCATAACCATAGCCATATATATAGCGCGCGTTTTGCAGATGGTGCTCTAACCTAATAACCTTTACTTTTCCTATTGTGTCTATACTTCAGATGGAAATATCTAAATAAAATCCGCAGCAACCTATATATTTCTTATGTTTAAATGAAAGAACGTTGAATCAATTGTATGTCACTAGTTTTTTTTTAATGTTAAAGGTGATTTGAGAAAGTAATGATGTGATTATTGGTAAAAGCAGTGCCAGTCTTCATAAGAGCCTAATTATAAGACGCTCACTTGTAACATGTTTTACTCAAAATTTTCCGCAGCAACCTATTCCAAAATTTTGCACAGTGGTAGAATGCATACTCATTAATCATAGATTTCAATTTCATCCGTATTGGAGGTATTTCGATATATGTGTTGAGCCTCCTTAACTATCTGCAAAAGGATAAACTTATATCTATGAGTTATCAAACGTGGGAACTGTATTATTATCCAATTTTATCTACTACATCGAAACATATATGGACAGTCAAAACGTCCAGTCAGTTGGAAGAATCACGCTCTGTTATATTAGCCTTCCAGACAAACCGCAAAAATCAGAGAGGTGTTAGTGCTAGCATATTCGATCATTACAACATAAGAAATGTGAAACTCTATTAAAATTCGCAATATTATCCTTATGGCGATCTTAATCTCAATATAGCAAATAATCAGTTTGCATTGTTATATGATATGTATGCAAATTTTAAGAATTCATATTATGGTAAAGATCGTGCTCCTTTGTTAAGCAAATATCAATTCAAACATATAATGTACCGTTCATTGTACTCGATTACTCTAAGCAAAACGAGTCGTTAAAAAATGCTCCCGTAGATGTGCGACTAGAATTCGAATCTCACGATAATTTTCCTGCAAATACATCGGCTTACTGCTTGATTTTACATGATCGTGTCGTTCAGTACAGCCCTGTGAGCGGGGATGTAAAAAAACTGATGTAGAGTCTCTGCGGTGCTAAATATATGAGCATTGTCTCATTCGTATCCCGTCTGTCATGGGACAAGGTCAGAGCGCTCAACAAACAGAGTAAAAAAGAAAATACCCAAAGTGTGAGACGTTTAACGAAATATCTGTAGAATGAGTTGAAAAAAAAAGAAAATTCAAAAGATACAAAAAACATTAGAGCATCAGTAGTAAAAAAAGAAGTCGCTACAATTAATTAACAAACTTTATTAAGTCAAAATGACTCATAAACCAACCATAAGTAAATTTTCCACGGATGTTAAATATCAAAAACTTTCAACTAAGGACGATGATGATAAAAAATCTTGGCTAAAAAATGTTACGGATAAGTATTCAACGAACCAAGAATCATTTCCTAAACGTGAAGGTTATAAAAAACAAAAGTAAAAAATAGAATATGTGATTTATATGCAAGGCTTCAAAAAGCCTGGCAGCGATTATGTGCTCAAAGAATTAGCTATTTTTTCTCTAAGTACTAACGATTTTGAAGCTTAAATATTTATTTTCAAACCACCTTTGGCCTGGCAAAAATTGACACAAAAGTATAAACATTCAAATTTATATCTCAAACTTTGCTATAATGGACTAACCTAGGATTCAGGTAGTATTGAGTACACGGAGATAGGTAATATTCTGCGAGAAAACCTTGGAAATGCTGCAAATATATATGTTATTGGCGAGCTGAGACAAAAGTGGCTTGAAAGATTTGGTTTTCGTGTTACTGACATGACCGACTACTAATCGTTTGAACTGCCAAGATTATTTACTACTTGTACTCACCAAGATGGAGCCTACAAATCTATATGTGCTCTTCATAACGTCAAGCGCATGGAAAACTTCTACTTACACGTAGATTAGGAAAATGTGAGTGATGATGATGAAGATTCTGTAAGCGTTCTAATATAGGAGTTTAAGATAGAGAAACATGTTCATTGATGTTCACAAACTAACAATTTTGTAAAAATCATGTTTTCCATTTTTATTGAATAAATTGTTTGAAAATAAAACACAAATATTAAACATTCATTTCTCCAAAATTCCTTTCCTTAAAACGCCTAAAAAATTATTTTCCCTTAAAAAAAAATCCATTTCTGAAACAGTTCACCTAAAAAAAAAAAAAAAAAAAAAAATACATTTTTATTGAAATGCTTGTACACGACATTTATAAAAAAAAAAAAAAGTATCTCAGGCCTGAAAGCCATCGTTGGAGCCATCGAAAGGTGCATGCAGCTCTATTCGGACATATTCGGGTTCGGAGAGAGATCTTCATCTCCCACAAACTCGAGCAGCGTGCTCAAGTCATGTGCGGAGAGAGAGGTCCATCTCCAAAATCAGCACGATCAAGTCATACGTGGAGGGGGAGGTCTATCTCCTATATCAGAAAGAGCAGCGCTCAAGTGGGGAGGGGCCTATTTTGACCGCAGAGAGGGGATGTGTTTGAACCGCCATAGTTTACCTACTCTCACCCTAAAACCATACATTTTTATGATAGAGGAAGATATTTACTTAAATTATATGAGATTCTATAATTACTTTGTTAAATAACTTATTTGAATTAGACTTAAATTTTATACTTTAGTTAAAACTCTAAAATCTAAAATTTATCAAAAGTGTGACCGAATAGTTTATATTCAAGAAAGTAATAGTCTTGTCAAAATTCACAAAGAAAGAAAACGAATTGGGGAAGCTGGGGAAGGTAAAAAGGAGTCTGCTGGGTAGCTGGGGGGAGCAGGGGAAGTCAATCCAATTTTTCTTGGGTAAAATTTCACGGTAAAAAGAAATGAAATCCATCTGATTTAGGAAGGACCTGGGAAGAGCTCGTACTTGCCCCAAAACCATACAACTATATAATATAGGAAGATACATATATATTTATATTATATGACTATTTCAGATTGTGAAGAAGAATTAAGTATAAAAAAATGAAATTGCTCATCGCAGGGTTGGTGGTGCGGTTAGGCCGGGGTGAGGAAGGTTAAGAAGGGCCCCCGATATAACGAACACCATCTTTGGCGTCGACTCGACTCAGGTGGCTTTGAACGTATACCAATTCCATCATTGATTATTCTTATTTATTCTATTTTTTTGTGTAAGCCGATTTGCTATAAGAGTAATTAATCAGTCGTTGTTTCTGAATCTATCAGTCTCTTTCCTTGTAGAGTTGGCACATTCCATTTAATGTATCTATTCCTCAGGCGTGTAAAGAGCACGTGACGTCTAGTCAGGGGGTGCAACTGTCCGGCCGTTGTACGCCCGCCGAGACGGCGCAGGTCTAGATAGGGCGAGGGGAGGGGGATAAAAAAAGAGAGCGTAGAGGAGAAGGCGGGTTAGACGAGCTTGGGCCTTGCGTGCGTGTGAAGATAACGGTAAAGGGGAGCGGATTTCGGAGGTTAGAATCTCGAGACATGGTGCGCTATTCTCTGACTCCGGCTTGGAGTTTTCTCCGAAGTGAGATCGTTCGCGAAAAGGTGCTTGGAGACCGTGGTGAACGTGGTGTGCCAGGAATTTTCTGCGTGTAGAGTAGACTGACTGAGACGCCTGTCGAGTCTACGGGTGACAGAACAAATGTCTAGAAAGCAGAAGCACCAAGCAGATGTGTGAGTTTCCGGAGTGAGTCAGGGCGTACGTCGAAAGAGACGTCCATGTAAGGGCACCGATAGTATCACATAGTTAGTATCACTATATTGGTACGCTAAGTAGCGTCCCTGTAATACCGGGCGTTTTAGATCGCTAGATCTGCCCTTGTCACGTTTTATTTTAGTTGCAAACCGTGAGACGAGCCCGGTGCTCTCACTGTTTATTCGTATCGCATTCCTTTTCTGTTATTGAAATGTTACATCGTTTATACTGTTTGCTCTGACTTACTATATCCATTCTTCAGTTAATAATAAAACAAGATGTTTTCTTGTTCTGTATGAGTGCGTGTCGTCATTCTCTCCCGCCCTTTACCTATAGATAGTGTTCTGGTGGGAGCCTTCATTGCTTTAACGCGCGTTTGGCAAACGTGCGCCCTGAGAGTCGAGTCTGCGTCGCATAGGGTGTCCGTGTTAGCTGCAGATAGAAGAAGCAGGCCCGCAGTGGCTTGCATTGTTTTCGGAGGAACGTCGCCGAGGGTTCCCTGGCGACGCCATGGCGTTCCAGTCGGATTACCAGGACGGCGCTTGTCCTGTTTCCCCTTCACCCCCCCCCCCCCCCCCCCCCCCCCCCCCCCCACCCCCCCTCACACCCTCCCCCACCCACGCACCCCCCTGGTTCACGTTAGCTTATGTAAGGGTAGTTCACAACCCCCTAAAACATGGTAAAATAAATTATTCTATATATCTTGACATACTCCCTAAATCCTTCAATAATGCAAAATGATTTTTTATTATTATAGGAATTAATTTCAATTGTAGTAGATATTTTTTAGTTCTATCATGTTTAAGAAGTCTCATACGTTACAAAAGGCCTTAATTTGTAATAAATAATCAAGTTACCTGATGAGATCTGACAACGAACAGATGATATAATAAGAAATAAGGATACTTCATACGTTAAGAGAAAAATATATTATATTGTTTTTGCAACATTACAAAAGTCTATAATGTCAATTTTCCTATAAGTCACTTAAAACAGAGACTTTTTTATTTTTCGTTTGATTTCAATATTTTAAAGCTTATTTTGTCCCTTAAACGATTGTACACGAATTTACCGATTTTAATTTTTAAAACGTTAAGTTTTTAAATAGCTAGTTCGGATTGTTGTTAGTTTTTAATCGTTTCGGAATGAACAATTAGATCTATGTTTACATGTATTTAGTATTTCGAGAATTGAAATCGGTAAAGTTGTCGGCGATAGTTCTAGGAACAAAATAAGTATTGAAAAGTGAAATCAAATAAAAAAGAACAAGTCTCAATGTTTTAAGTGACTTTTTGGATGATTGACAGTATACACTAATGTAATACAGCAATTATTGTAAAATAATTTTTTCTCAACACATTAAGTACCTTTACTTCGTATTATGTAGTCTGTTTGCCGTCAAATCTCATCAGGTAATTATAATAATTATTACATATTGAGATCTTTTCCAACACATGAGACTCCTTAAGGGTTATTTTCACCCTTTGCGTTATTATATGCTTAAAATCATGCATAATATTTTGTAATGCATACGTTAAGTTACCTAGGTAGGAAAGAAATTTGTCTATAAACATTTTCGAAAATTCGTCTACTTTAGCTTATTTGAGGGTAGTGTCGACACCACAATCATACTTAAATCAATCAATCTACGTATTTTGATATACTTTCTAACTCCTCTGTCATTTTTTAATGATTTTTCATAATTGTAGGAAAATATTCCAATTTACACAAATTATTTTCTAATTTCATTAACTTTAGGGGTTGCTTTGTTAGTAGTTCTGTGCCACAGGGTGATCCAGGGGTGGGCTTTATAATCGCTCTTGGTAGGTACAGGACTAGTTGGAGACTTTCGGGAGCCAGAAGTGATAATAGGGTATGGAGGTAATTGTTATAAGGGATATTAGTTAGGAACGGTGATGACTAGAAGTTAGGTAAGCGGATTATTAGTATAAAAAGGAACAGTAACCTATTATTTACCTTGCTTTCAACAGTAAACTGTATAGACTGCTTATACCTATTAAAGATACTTAAGGGGGCTTCTTCAAGACACCATACCTATTACGACAATTTTCGGGCGCTTATCACGACGTTGCGTTAAACTTGCCAGTTCTCAAAGGATACTCGTTTGATCAGACCCCAAAAATTCAATGGCATTCTTCATACTCTCCAGTTTCTTACAGATTTGGTCAAATGTTAATAAGTTTTATCGTGTTCTCAAAAATAAAAAGCATGACCTAATGATTAAAACTTCAATTGACAAAAGTGTAATATGAATTGCTGAAAACCATAAAGTTTTGGATATCACTTTATACATTTACCACTCAAAAACTAGCGGATAAAATTTCCAATGGAAATATTCAAAAGAAAAAATTTGAAAAGTAATTTAATAAAAAAAAAATGAGCCGTGCTGCAGTGCAGCATGTTTTATGGTCTGCTTTTTTTACAAAATCACCTATAAATCAAGATCGGTTAGGTACCTTGGAGCCCTAAAGTGCTAATCTGTTCAGGATTGCATAAGCTTTAGTGCTATGTGCCACGCTTGTTGCGGAGAAAGTGCTTGAACTGTTTATTGAATAAATTAGTATTTTAGAGCCCCTAGAAGACTAGACGATTTAAAAAGTTATGAGAGAAAATTTAAACAAATAACAGCCAAGCAGGGTTCTGAATAATTCAATTGAATCGTAATTAAATTACCGTTCGATAGACAATTAAATTTAATTGTTAATTGAATTTTATTTCGCTCTATCGTCCTTAATCGAATCAATAGTCATGCTCAAAAAACCATTACCATAATTATTTAATTCACTTATGAGCAAGTTTACAGTAGACAACTGTACAATCAATAATATTAAAGTTTTTTTACCATTAAAATTATTTAATATAGGTCAATATATTTATTAGTTTTGTTTAGTAATGAGACAACTTTATTATACCCTACATAAATGTCGTGATATGAGTTTAATTGTATTTCTTGCTGTTCTTCATTATCATTTTTTATGACTTGATGCGTTCTATTTTATTTTTTTATTTCCATTCCACATGGGAAAGTTTTAATAATCCTTCTTTCTAACTTCCGAATACTCTTGCACAGGAATAACTTTTCAATAAACACAAGCTTGAATGTAACTTTAAAATTAGTGAATTCAGGTATAGAGTTTTATACGTTAGCATATATGGTTTTTATAATTAATTATAATTATGCCTTACATAAATGTAAACAAACCTAATGATCACAAGTCAGAAAACCTAAAAACCGTTTGCAATCTAGTTTCTAATAAATGAAGCAAGCGAAAACTGTGAATTATTCATGAAATCTCAAAGATGATTTTATTGGGCCACATAATATACAACTTATTGACCACTGACAATATGTACCAGTGCCCATCAGGTCGGCATATCTTTTATAATGTGCTTATTTTTTATATCTACAATATGATAAACACAGTAATCTTGAGTAAGATTATTATGAGCATAATAAATAGTGTTGTGATAAAGTTATAGCGAGCAAGAAAATTTTGGAAACATTTAGAAATCTATTTAAAAGTCAGGTTTTGTTAAAGTTAGAATGCAAGGACCTTATTATTGACAAGAAAGACCAAGATTATGTGACAAGATTAATAATTAAGTAATAATTAACTGCCGAAAATATACAGGGTATCCCATTTTAAATTACCAACCTAAATATCTCGTCAGGGGCGCCACCTATCAAAAAATGACTTTTATAAAAGTTGTTAGGTACAGAGGGAAAGGTCGGGTGGTCACCTCAAGTTTGATTTTGACCTTGATTTTTAAGGTCATTTTGAGGTCAAGTCGTATTTTTCATACGCAAACCCATATTTTCGATAACGGATTCTGAAAAAGCGTACAATTTTACGTCGATATTGCTATAAAAAAATTTTACACGTGTCTGTCTTCGGTTTTGGTAATATCGCAAAATTATACGTTAAGATGGGTATTAGGTTATTGGAATATTGTTACATGCAGAGATTCAGAGGGATGATGAAAATTTTACATACTAATTAATACTTAAGATTACACTAATCACAAAATGTAGGCGCTTAAATAACTGGCATGACCTAAAACCCATTGTTTATAGTAGTATTGTTTGGATATTTGAATTAGAAATGAGATGCATAAAAACAATGTTAGAAACCAGTGCCTGCGTTTGGTCATTAACATAATACATTGATGTCCAGGGACCACGACGAGGACGTAGCAGGATGAATTTTAGTGCCCCAATTTGGTCTAGTCAGTAAAATTAAGACGGCAGGGAGACCGGCCAATCAAGGCAAGATTTGTGGTTTAGCCAATGAATGCAAGACCGCGGAGAGACCGGCCAATCAAGTCAAGTTTTATCGTTCGGACATAGAAGCCAAAATCGCAGAGAGATCGGCCAATCAAGGCAAGATTTATCGTTCAACCAATAAAGGCAAGACCGCAGGGGGATCGGCCAATCAAGGCAATGTTTATCGTTTAGTCAATGAAGGCAAGACCGCAGAGAGACCAGCCAATCAAGACAAGATTTATCGTTTAGCTAATAAAGGCTAGACCGCAGAGACACCGGCCAATCATGGCAGGATTTATCGTTCAGACAAAGAAGGCAAGAACGTAGAAAAACTGGCCAATCAAGGCAAGATTTATTGTTAGGCTCATTGAGACAAGGTGGTGAAGAAAACTGATAATTGAAGCAAAATTCTTGAGGATTTTTTTTCGGTTTTATGAGGTCTTACCTTATTAAATGTTCAAATACCCCACTATTATTATTTATGCACAGCTGGATTCTCCGTTCAAAGCAATTACCTGCTGCCAAAAGAATGTTTCTTGGAATATTTCTGCAGATGTTCGTGACTCGCTGCATCATATTTTCCCTGGTCGTAGGTGGATCTGAATATGCCTTATTTTTAACAAGAATCCACAGTAAGAAGTCTAAACTTTTCAGATCGGGGGCACCATTAGATTACCTGCCTACCAATTCCTATCCACCTCTGTGTAAATTCAAGATTTGAATATTGTTGAACAATTCTGCTTCTGTGTGCTCCTGCGCCATCTTGTTGCAACCACATTTGTTGCCTGGTTTCCAGGGTAACTACTTCTAACAAAATTGGCAGTTCATCACTTAATAAATAGATATGCCTGGCTGCGTTTACGTTTCCTTGAAAAAAGTATGGTCCTATCAAAAAACCGTTTACGATTCCACACTATACAGTTAAACTCCAGCGATTTTAATGGTCAATTATGCGAGTCCAGTACGGGCTCCCTAAAGACCAATAATGACAATTATGCCGATTCAGCTGTCCTGTATTGTGAAATGTAGTTTCTTAAGAAAACATAACATACTTAAAAAAATTCGTATCACGACGTAACATTGCTTGAGCCCAAGTATAGAAATCGAATATGCGCTGAAAGACATGAGCAGTTAATGCTTATGTTAAAGTTATATGGTAAGGGTGAAATCTATTATGCTGTAGACTTCTCTGAGCAGTTGATGTTGTAATTCCTAGTTCAGGCTTGATTTATCAAAGCGAAATTTGCGAATTAATATGAACCATAGCCAATACGGCAACAATTCGTGGATCGTCTCGTTCGAATAACATAACACGACGTTGCCTAAAAACTGGTTGCTGTCTCTCACGCCTTTTAATATACGCAATTGCTCTGTAATTCGGATGATTTCTGTTTTGGAATCGCTCATTATACAATCGTGCTGCTGCTCGGTAGTTATGATGAGACCTCCCAAGAATTAAGAGAATGTCAACAATCTCATTCCGTGTGTAATCGGGCATTTTTAGTGAAAAATAAAAAGTATTATATAACAATACAAAATCACAGTCACTATTTCCGTTGCAAAACATCCAACGTAACCATGTAAAACATCGATTTATGATGATTGGACAAAAGTTTTATACTGACAGTACCATGCACTTACGAAAAAAAAAATTATAATGCAACCGCACAGCACAAATAATCATAGTTTTATGATATAAACTAGCACTAGCACTTTCTTTAAGAACTAAGCAGCTTGCACTAACTTACTACAGGTAAATGATTCCGAGAAAGATAACAATTGTCTTGAAAATTGTACAAGGAATAAAACATTTGCTACACTTTCTTGAAGATGACTCATTAACGAGCAAAAACTACATTTTGTTTTATTTGATAAATCATCTCAACTATCTGTGCATGTGCCAGGGCTCGCACGGGGGCCGATCTACGTACTCCTTTATGCTGATCGGCCCCCGGCCGAGTTCTGGCACATGCACAGTCATTGACGTAATTTACTAAATAAATCAAAATATAATTGTCTTTTATTAATCAATCCCTAACGAGCAGAATCAACTTTACTATTACCAAATATGCTCAGTGAAGAAGAATTAACGAAAATGTTAAAGAAATTATTACTTTGTTTTGATCGATAATTCATATTAGCTATCTGTGCATGTGCCCTAAAATGATTGAGTATATACTGGTTAGTAAAGAAAATGCTTGATCCAGATTGGTCACAAGACTATGATTATAAGCTAGGTGCGTCTACACTCATGCACCGCCTTGTGGCGAGAATGTATGTCCGCGCGGTGACAAAAATACGTAAACTAGCGTGGTTGATTGCTGTAAATAATTTTTTTCAATATTAAGATTCTTTCTGATCCATATGAAAAATATGACCTGATCTAAAAAGGACCTTGATAATTAAAGTCAAGGTCAAATTTAAGGTCACCATTCGACTTCCCCCTCTGTACCTAACAACTTTTGTAAAAGTCATTTTTTGACACGTAGCGCCCCTGACGAGATATTTAGGTGGGTAATTTAAAATGGTACACCCTGTATAGTAGTATGTTGGTAGATCTGAAATTTTTGTGACGTAATGCCAGTTTCTTTTCTGAACGTCAGGATAAACGCTATGACAGACATAAAGACTAGTGTATGCAACTAGTAGTAAGCTTTAATCTTTCGGCTATAACAGAAAGTTATTAATCCATTTACACCCTATCCAGATTTAGGCATTGTTTTCTTCTATTTGATCTCATTTATTGATTTTACGATGATATTAACTCCCACAAATTTCCAGAAAAAAACATTTTATAATATTTTCAGATATTTAAAACAAATATCTCGTCAGATTATAATCGCAAATTTTTAAATCACTGCTAGCCCTTGCACGCATAATGAATTGACATTAGTACATTTATTACTCTATATGCAGCGGTATATATTTTTGTAGATAACAATGTAAGTGATAAATTAGTAGTTACAATAAAAATGTATAATTCAGAAGTTTTGAAGGAGATTCTTTATTCTTACTAAAATTCAGTTAGGAATTTTTTTCGTTTCTACCTACTCAGGTTGGAAGTCAAAGCCTTATTAGCGGTGATTATCTTTTCTATATGGATCGTTTAGTTGCGTATGGTATAGTAACATAAATGTTGCAGAAGAATCATTATTATGTTCATGTTTCAATCAATAATAAAAAGTATTATTTACTCAAAGTATTAGTATTCGGTTCAAAACACAATAGTATACTAACAATATAGAAATATATTAATATTTAAATGCACCAGCGCATGCACGGAATTTCTGCATCCTCCAGTGGCACTAATTTAATTTCTGCCACACCTCTTCGCAAAAATGTCTTTGCGTTCATTTATCCAAGAAAACAAATCCTAATAATTATAGTAAATGGATGAGTATTGTAATAGAAGAGTGTTTATATATTTAAATTAGTATAAGAAAATATAATTTACTTAATGTATTAGTATTGGGTTTAAAACACAGTAGTGTACTAACAATATCAAGATATGTAAATGCATCAGTACATACACGTAATTTTCATTGAAATATTGCACTTTGATTCGAATGAGCATACTAAATACATCAAAATACTTCAAGAAATTTTCATAATAATTTTAAGAACTAATTTTTTGGGCTATTCGCTGTGGGCATGTCTAGAGAGGGGATACAAAAATCTATGCCAGAGCATGCCAACACCAGAAAAGTTAACTACTCTCTATGCCGTCCAATATACCTATGTACATAATGTACCTATATATACCTGATGTCCAAAACTTAACATAGACTTGACTTAAACAACTATTAA
>JAPYYV010020226.1:0-14743 GCA_030522625.1 Copidosoma aretas
AACAGCGATTTTGAGCAGTTTTTTTTATTTTGTGAAAAATTAAAAAACCGAATTTAAATGCATCTGGGCTCATTTTGTGTATTTTTTTAATACCTACAATTTCTATCTGAAACATTTTTTAATAAAATGTCTAGAAAAATATATAATGGCAAGTTTGTGTGATTTTGCAACTTTAGCAGCTGATAAAAAAAACGGCCATATTTTAGCTGTTGGATTTTAGGTACAATATCAACACGTACCGAGAGAAACCCAAATCCGTCAAAACATCTCGGTTGGCATTTTTTTTTCGAAACACCCCTTAAATCGACTCCTTTAATCGGTCTAAAGTAACCAATCAGTATTTTAAAGAGCTGAAAGTGATAAGTGTAAATATTTACTTTTTTATTTGTAATTTTCCTCCGAATTCAAGCGGCAGTTTAGTGTGATCAGTCAAAATATGTGCTTACCCATAAGCATCTATGTTTAACCTAAAAAACCAAAGTGTCTGTATCTTTTCTCTCAAACAGCCAAGCTCCACAAAATTTTACCTCAGCTATTTTCACCTCATAACTTATTATTTGTAAAATTTCATTGATACCAAGATCGTATTTAAAGTACCGCTAGTACAACCTTAAAAAAAAACGTACTTTTTATAAGCTACATCAAGAACAAAAAATATAAAAAGCAATAGACTAAATATAAAACACTAAGATTCTAAAATTACACTGCACAATATAACCTTACACAATTTACCAACACAGAGGATAAGAAGGAAAAGAAAAAACACGCACTTTTTATGAGCCACATAAAGATGTACTTATGGCTAAAAGGGGGCTCTGAAAAAAAAACCGCATAGAGTACTGAATGACTGATAAAGGGATCCTCGTTAGAGGCCGAACTCGTACTATTTGCATCCGCCAAATTTTCCAAAAACATCAAGTCTTGACCGTAGGTGACATCGGCCCTTCTCTTTCTGCTTCGTCTTTCTCTCTTTCTCTTGGTGTTTGGTGAAAAGAAAACGGCAGCATAAAGATTAGACAAGCCAGAGGCTAACATCACACGATACGTAAATGTAAACGTATCGCGTTTCTCGTGTCTCGAGCGATGCATGCAACAAGTTTACCTCATGCCGCTAAGCATCCCAGTCAGCCTGATACCATAAGTAAGCGAGCGCGGACGGAGTAGTACTCGTTGATACTCTATAACTTATATTTTTCTTATTGCAGTGTGCTTGCTGTATTTTAAAAAGGAATAAGCTAGCATTGGAAATGATATTGGCTCCGATATACGAGTATAGTTTTTGAGGACGAAAAAGCGAGTGCGCGCCGGCAATTCACATGATTTGATACGCGTATTGATAAGAAAGATGGACTAGCACAGTGTGGCGAGTGCACATATATCCAGTGCACAACGCGCCTGGCTCTGCTAATCATACATCTCGCTTAAAAATAAATTCGAGTGCTTTCTAGCTTGCCTCGACAACATCCTCTGCGATGACGTAGAAACCTTTACCACTGCCTCTTAGAACTTGAGTCGACAAAGCCTCCATCATTTATTACGCATATTAACGAGGTTTACTCGTTAGCGGTGTTGTGTACACACGCTACTCGCAATTTCCACGTGAGATGCTGGGAGCTATGCGGCGATCTTATAACATAGGGATGACGATTTGATATTTGCTCCACTATGTGTTTATAGTTTTATGAGGGTAAGAAAAAGTGGGCGAGTCAGCAGCTCACATCACTCAATATACCAATTTATAATAAAGCGATATCCCATGTGCCTTGCTGCCATATTTTTTTGGAAGCCAGCAGCATTCGTTGCGCTTGATGCGTTACAATGCGAAATGACGCGTCGGGGGAAATCGTGACATATGACCACCAAGCGACCGTCATGGAATTATTCCATTTTATTCGTCTCTATAGATGTAGCTATGACCGTCATAAGTTTTTTGAACATGAACTAAAATCACAGATAGCTAGTCTTAGGTACGTATATATATGCACTTGTGTCATAAAAAAAGTTGTCAGAGCTGTAGTGGTCATGTAACCGTCATGATATAAAGTTCTGCATCACAAGGTCTTAAAATCAACAGGTTACTTAAGCGCCTCGCTAGCATTGACCGCTTTCGTAGTCTGTAATGTAGGAAATGGACATATCCGGGAGAGAAAGAGAGAAAACCAGACGTCAGAGTAGGGCTTACGCTCTAGCACAGGGGAAAAAAATAATAATAAATGAATAATACATTGGAGAGAGCAAGTGCATCATAATTCTGGAGAGTACGGCTCGAGAGCATTTAATTATGATTGGCAGAGACTATCGGTCGATAATGTAGCCGAGCAACTTACTTTCCGATCGCTCGATCGGGGATTAAGGATCCGAAGGGTGGCACTAGAGCTCCGGAGTCTTGACGTCAAAGCTCGTGGTATAGCACGGAGAACTCTTACCACCACTACTGCCATAAGGGAAGCTCGAAATCCAAGCCATCAAGAGTCATGACGTCAGAATAAGGCTGGTAGCACGGGGGAGCTGGCTCACCCCTTACCACTACTACTCTAGGTGGGAGGGGAAAATAAAGCCTGAATCGGCATAGCCTATCTAGTTCTAGTGTACAGAGTAGTGCAAAAAGCAAACATGTTTCGCTCACTACTCATTTGCACAATAGGCGGGCGGAACTTTCATGATTGACCTAGCTTTGAAGTACATATATAGAATTATATTTTCATGTAATTCTAATTTAATTTTTATCGCTTGGAAATTTACTTTTTCCACTTAAATTCTAAGAATTTAGTGCTCAAAGTGACAGTGTTCTTGTTATAATACCTTCAAAGCCAAAGACTTGCCAAGCGAGAAATACTCTTATAGCTTCTCGAATATTGTCCAATAATACCTTGCTGTAGACAGTATAAGTTTCATTCTGATGCAAGGCTTTGTTTTTTACCTCTCTTTGATGTTTAATGTAAGAAGTTACTCACATACACAAACATACTGTATACTTCTCAATTCGTTGCTGCCCTCCAAGGTAGCCCGTACATACAGTCAGTCTAGCTACCACATGCTCTCGAGCCACACGTCGGCGCTTGCGAGCAGATTCACGCAGCCAAGAGAGATAGTTGCTTTTTCACAATCGATTATACTTGTTACATGTCAATAAATAGTATATTTAATCAGGTACGTTCAGGCTCCCCTTTTTTTTTGCTCTTGAATCAGTACTCGTCGCGAGGAACGTTTGATGGCTTTAAACTCACTTATCCCGACAAGAGAGCAGCCATGAGCATAAAGCTTGAGCATGCCACCCCCGCAATGCAGTTTACTAAAGACAATACTAAACAATAACTCTTTAGTGAATAAATGCAGACTACATCTACGAAAATAAATCCTTGATTAGATAAAGTAGAAGACGTGAAAAATGATTTAATGTACGCAAATTCAGTGGGCGAACTTATCTCTATAAGTTGAGGGCTAAGACATAATACAAGGTAAGGTGTAAATTATTTGAGTAGGCACCTTACTTATTATTATGAAACACATTTTTTACATGCCTTAAGAGTTTACGTTAAGTACGTATACCAAGAGATTTATGAATGATGTTTAGGAAAAATATAAACGTAAATATTTTGGACGATTCCGTGGATTTAGATTAGGCAGATAATAATATAGATAGAAAATCTACATCTGCATATGTAATAAGGTTTTGCAGAAATGTAGTTTATTGGAAAACAAGAAAACAAGATAGTGTAACAGAGTCCTTTACTTCAGCTAAATATTCTCCGTTATCAGAGACTGTAAATGAATTAGAAATAATTAATGATGGAAGATATTGATCTGAAATTGGTTTGATTGATAAAAATTTTTAAATTTAATCTAGGAGCCGACAGTAAAGCTTAATTTTGTAAATTTTCAAAGAATTCGAAATCCATTCAAATTTATTGCTATTTTGTAAATTACATTTATTTAAAAGAATTCATTGATATTGTAATTGTTAAATCAGAATATAATAGAGCAGATATTTTGACACAATTTTTCGGAAGCTCAAAGTTCTATCAGTTCAGGAACATGTTGCGGAAAACGTATTGAGTGTGTCATTAATTTGTACTGAAGAAAGCGTCAGTATATATTATATTGACGTAAGAGAGTTGAGTAGTTGTTACGTTGCTTTTGCCCATCACAACATACTCCCATCGCCTGGGCAGGGGCTTGTTATGACGAGGCAAAACGGGTTATGTGTGTGTATGAATGAGGTGAGAAACACTGTGCCTGCACGTGTGACTGTGTGCATGCTTCTGCTCGCAGAGAGATGATTGGAAAAGAGAGTGCAAGGAGACAGAAATGTGAGGGGAAATCCACAGTGGAGGTTTTAAACCGTAGAAGGAAGGGAGAAAACTGTATGGCAAAGATTGCAATAATAACAGAGGTCCTTAATGCTACGCCAAAATACATGCCATAAGAGTGTCTGGTCATCAGCGATCACGCATTTGTTTTGCTAACATTCTCTATTTTCTCAAAAGAGATGTAGACATGGTGCTGAGGATGCACATTCTTACACTATTACAAAATAGGTTAATAAAAAAGTGCTACTTTTTCACTTATTATATGCACTTTTTTTACACTCATTTTCTTTACAAATAAGCATTATAATACCTTCTGAGCTAGTATATATTTTGAATAATTTCTTCCGCTCAAATATATTTTGAATTTTCATTGATCTTTTGATATCCATTTTTACTTATCACAGCTATTTTCTTGCTGTAACGCAAAAGTAGATTCTTACAGAAAACAAAAAAATACAAATTATTTGTTCTATACCTGTACAGTATTTCTGGAAAAAATAGTTCTACGTACTCACACTATTTAATTAATATTAAGATCCTATCGTTCGGATAAGGAACAATTTCTCCGTCATGAAAGTCCCATAGGCCACCCCTCTTTCACTTTTTCATCTCCTTCTCATCTGTTTGAATAATATTAGAATAAACCCTGAATGGTCTTAATCAAGATCGTTGAATTTAACCTCAAAGTCTGAACCGTCGTCTCCTATGCTAGGGTCCGATTCCATTTCAATAGTATTAGGATATTTTTTCACTTCACTGATTAAGACACTACAAACTTTATTCGACTGCGGTGTTTAGTACACTGAATATATATATATAATACGTGTTGTCGCTCTTCTCGACGACTTCTCGTTTTGGCTAATGATTGCTTTTCTCAGCAAAACGTCACAGAGTTTTTTTCACTCGACGGTATGAATACAAATAGTACCTTTGTATGTATAAGAATTATCATCACTTTATTGTGAGTGTAGTAACATTATGCTTGAATCATAACATTCGCGTAGTCCTGCAGCAGTTATAAGTGTAGCACCGGCCATCGATATTCTTCAAAAAAGATTATTAAAAATGCCAGATCAAGATCTGATCGAGCCTGAGCATGGTCATTTTATGTTCGCTACGCGATTCCTTCGCACACTAATTCCCATCGCAATCTCTTTTGCAAATCGGCAAATATAGAAGGGTGTGTTCGACAATAACGATATTTTTTTCATACAATATCACTTCTAACAGCACATTTGGTACCGACATTTTCTCAAACAGATAATCGCGCGATCGACATAAGTTTGGAATTTCGAAAAACTCAAAAACTACTGGTCGTAAACTAGCTTATTTGATTACTTTAATGGTTTGCTCGCTTGCCAGCAAGCCTTACAAAAGATCGTTCCTCTTGGTCATAAGCATTTTGACGAGAAATTTTTTTTCATTTGATACGTATCTTAAAACTCCCTACTTTCACCAACACATTCGCAAAATCAGCATTTTGTAAGACATAACATTTCATCTCACCCCCCTATTGGCAACATTCCATTGCCTACATTAATGATAATACGTGCTGTGTAAAAAATATACACGAGAGAAAAAGCCAAGATAATTTTATTTTACCGACAAACATCTGATAGTTGGTTATAAAAACGTAAAACTTTATTCGACGTGTATCGCACAGACAACTATTACTAAGCTTTCGGGAAAAAATGATTTGTATAAAAGTTGTTCCTTCTAGTCAAGACGATCGTATCTTATTTACCGACGTTGGTGAGCGGTTTCTAAAAATTTTAAACAATGCTTGTTGTACTACTCGCTGACATCTGTCACTTAGCTTTTCTGAACAATAAATTCTTTTGACTAATTGTTTTTTTTTTTTAATTTTTATTGTAAATCATTTATACCTACACAGTTCTTTCTTATGGCTACATTGCCATCCCTTCCTTGATAATATGGATTGGGGAGAAGTCGGCACCACAGCAGTTTAAGAATTCCTTATTATATGAAGTTAAGGACTCGTCAAGGCGACGTTGACTTCTCAGTATCATATTAACTTTAGACACTATTAATAGAATCTGTGACAGAAACTCATTTGATAAGCGTACTTAAATGTTTACCACGCGTTGCAAATGTTGGCGAACTTTACATTCGTACAATGTGAGGTAGCACGTAGAGCAATAATTGTCAATCACTACTGATTCGTGTATTGCTAAAAAAATTATATTTTCTTGTCCCACATTGCCATGTAAAAACCGTGAGTAACATGTTAAAACAAGGACTATTTTATAACGCAGTTGTTCGTGAAACTATTGTGAAAGCAGTTGAAAAATTTCTTTGGAGATACTATACATAAAAAATACTTAAAAACTTGCGCCATTCGTGAAAGAATGAGGACATCTGAGAATGAGTTTAAAGAAAAATGGAAATGCGATTTGAATCAAAAAATATATGAAAACGTGGAACGTTTAAATTTTCTTTGAGAGGACGAAAATTATTGATTGTATGTAACATTGTATGTAAACATTGATGTACTATCACCTGAAAATTTGTATTATCCTGTACTATTAGTAAAATTGCAAGGTAGACTTATTTTCCTTTGTGCCACACATATTGCGAGAACATGGTTCATCAGGACTGTCCTTACGAAAATGAAAAAGATCAGATCGGAAAAGGAAACTAGGTATCTGAATTAGTAAAAATTGCTGTTTAATTAGATTACAATGGTAAAAATGTATCTAAAATATATCAATATCACATAACGCGATACAATCAAGAACCTAGCGGAGGAAAACTATTTGCTGGTTACATTGATTAATTTTCAAAACAAAATGTTCTCTTTAGTTATCCAACCAAGTATAATACAAATAAAGTAAAGGATGCTTATATTGAGCAAATGCGGAGGGCTAAAGGGATACATTCAATTGAAAAATAACTAAACTACAATGCTGGCTTAAGATCTATGTCCAAGTTATGACTAAACTCTTTGTGAAAAAAATTTGAGCAACGGGAGAGCTTAACATAGACTTAGTTGGTGACGACTCCAGAAAAAAAATTGGATCTACTAACAAGTGCAGAAATCGACATAGATAGTATTTTACCCGTCAATGATGATACACTATACGGTAACTGGAATTAAAAAGTTAAGGCCTTAACGTCATCAACGTCAAGCAACGTTTTCATCGCTGCTTTCGTGACAGCACAAGTACGATGAAAGCTTTTTAAATATCAACATTTCTGAGAAGAAAGTACTCTCTATAACGATACGGATTTCGTTTATCATGTCAGCCAAGAAGTACACACTCATTGGTACGATGCTCGACTCCCTCATAGATGAGTTAGCTGATAAAGTATTTGGCACATGCATTACTTCGTTTTATCTGAAGAACTAAAATAACACGCATACGCGATTGTAAAACCTGACGTAAGCGAAGAGAGTGTTTGTTAGGTAAAGGGCATCAAATTAAATTACGCCATCACTTAAAAGATAAATTTTGATAAGGCCCATGATTCAATTACTTTGAATATTCCGTTAATAACATAAACGAACATTGCCCTTCGTCGGACAGTTTTTCACGATGTGTTGACGCAACTTAAGTAAAAAATTTGTCAAACAGTCTACGGTAAAAGGCGTTTGGAAGCTAATAACACCAGGTATTTGTATGGCTTTATACATAATACCGTAATAAAAGGCGTATTATTTTAGAGAAGGCGAAAAACTTAATAATAGTTCAGAGTGTAACGGAAACGTTTGTAGTTAAAAATGTATTCAATTACCTTGGATATATGTACATACATTCTTCTTCAACAGCACATTCTTAAAAGTGTTAGTAGATAAGCTTTAGCGGATCTGGCCCACCTCTTTCTAGGATTACTGGCCCTTCTCATGCTATTGGACGAGCATAACTTGCACACCTCGTGCGATTGGACCAGCCCTACTGGCCCGCCTCATGCTACTGGATGGCCCACTATTAGACAACGGTCAATATTTTTTTTTTGTTACCTGTAAATAGAAATTTATGTTTGAATTTGTTTTAGTCGTAAAAAGAGCTGGTTGTTAAAAAAAAAACCATAGGAAAACCTATACTGTATCGAGGAGACGCTTTCCAAAGCCTTTTCCCCTCCGTGCCACGTTTCTTGCTTGGGTATCGATTTCAGCTCTCCGTGGCGAAGTCAAGTCAATGACCGAGAGTAGTTGTAAAAGGGAGGAGAATGTGGTCAAGTCTACCAATGATGGTAGAAATGTAAGGTCTACTAGAGGTGGAGGTGGAAGTGGAGTTGGTTGGTGAGGGCAAGATCACCACACTCTCACCCCCGTCATGGAGCGTTCAAGAACATCTCCGATCAAGGTTCCACCATCAATTTCCTGATAGAGCAGAGGCTAAGAAGGGTCCTTGACGACTGATTTGACCACGTCTATAGCAGACTTGACGAAGTGAAGTCCGTCATCGTCTGAAAATGATATACCTTCTCCTTCTAGTCGATGATCAGTGACCTTGTAGAGGATCCTTCACATTTACCAGCACTGTAGATGCGTTTGACACCAAGCTTATGGTTTATAAACTTAAAAATGGTCTAAACAGTCGAAAGCTGATCCAATGTAACATCTAAACCATACTTCTTTGCTTGTGGATTTGACTAGCCACCTAGCGGTCAGTGGCGAACATAATTTTAAATTGCGCGTGTAATTTAAACTTGTTTTTCTCAATAAATGCTTAAATAATGTAAACAGTAAAAACAATCGATTTTAAAAATTTTATCTTTTAATTTTACTATAAAATCCGTGCAAATACGTATGTGATGATGTTTCTTTATATTAATAAGGGCCCCACGATAACAAAGGCTTTTTCTAATACCTTAAACTCCTTTTCATCGCTCGTATCTTCCCACTCCATGCAGAAGTAAAACTTTTTATGCGCTTAACCGTATATATATAGAGCACACATGTACTCGTAGGCCCCATTGTGATTAGGACATGAGGTGACATGTCTTAAGAGTTCAAACGGTTTTGTTTTAGTTCTCCAATTACAAAAATCTTGGACGCATCTTTGAGATTCTCTCGTAGGACATTCCTTATATTAGTGTACTTGACATGACCTGAACTCCAGGGTTGTCCATGACAGTAAAGTTTAAGATATGAATTTGTATGCCTACACTTCTGCGTTGCTTTACGTCATGGAAAGGGTGCGCTAAAGAGGAAAACTTGTGCCTCATAATCAGTTTTGAGGTAAAGAATGGCTAGTTCTTTAAGACTATAATCATTGCCTGGCTCTTAAAAGCGCGTTATGTCCACAATATATTTCATTTCATCCTATTTTTTCTGAACAATCACCTCAAATTATTTTTTAAACTTTTCATAACCTTCACGTTCGGGGAATGATGATTTATTCGTTGAAAACTTGTCTGTTAAGTTTCTTAACTAAGACTTATTCCTATCATCATAATTTTTAGTTTAATGTTTCATATACTTAACGTCAGTGGTAAATTTTCTTATAGTCGACTTATGTGACATATCATAATGAAAAGATCTTACAATTTTTACAATCTTTTTTCTTAGCCCTTTTTTCTGTCCACTGTGCTTGTCTCTTTTTAAATTTTTTTCATTCTTCTTGTCGTTGTTTGCTCTCTTCTTCCTCTCTGCTCCAACTGCTCTGACCTTTCTCCATGACGGCAAAAAGACAAACGATTTTGGCATTACCATGCATCACCTCACATAATTTTCATGATGTCACTACTCATAGGGCTATACTGAATAGTTCGATCATGTTGACTGAAGCAATAGGCTGATGTGTTGGAAGGAAATATGTCGTGAGATTCAAATTCTTAGCGCACATCCACTAAAGCATTTTTCAAGACTCACTTTGCATGGAGCAGTTCACGACGACTAAAGGTATCTGAGCTATAAAATAACGCGCATTCTACAAAGGTGCTCGATATCTACCATAATATAAGTTCTGGAATTTGGCATTCATATCATACAACAATGCAGACTGATTTTCTGTTATATCAAGGTTGAGATCACCGTAAGGACAATGTTGTGAATTCAAATAGAGTTTACCGTTTCTTGTAGTACAATAATCAAACCTGCTAGCATTACCATTTTTCTGATTCTTGTAATTTGTCTAGAAAGCTGATATTACAAACCATGGCTTTTCTAACTAATTAGATGTTTTAACCGTCCAAATGTGTCTTGGCGTTGTGGGTAAAAGTAGATGTTCATGGAGTTCGCTGGCTCGAATACTCATGCCTATGAACTTATCTTTTTGTAAGAAATTGAGCAGAAAAATTTTGTGAGAATCCGACATCACCACATAAAGCCATTAAGTTCAAGGCAGTGCTTGGTCTTTTCTTTTGGCTCTTCTTTTTCTGACCCATACCGAGCCTCATTTTTAGCCTCACAGCACTCGTTATCGCTAGAGCAGCAGCTTTTTCACCAATACTCGAATTTGCAGCTTTGACTCTTTGCCAAGCTCCCTCAGCCAAAATTCTCTCTGCTGAAGTTCTAGCGTCAATGTTTCCTCGATTCTAAGTATAAGCTATATCGTGCTCCTTGCACACTGCTGACAACTTTTGGACCATTTTTAATGAAGACTTTGCGCATTTTTTTACCGTGTCAACTTAACCTTTACCTAACTAAGTTACCCTTTTGGTGGGCAAAAATCCATCTAGTGCAATCATGTTTAGTTCATTAAGATCCATCTATAACAGAAACAACAACAACAAAAGATTAAATTCACTGCATAAAAGTATGACTTATGATCTATTCGATTATAAGATATATATTTTGTGCCCTATTCGATCACAATACCACCCCTTAATCGATTCTTGCTTTCTTGGAGGGTATAACTGCACCGAAAAAGTGAGCTCCTTTGCCTTGCTCGTCCTTCCTTGGTCCTAAGCCAGGAATAAGCTCTGTTGCCTGTTGTCGCTCCTGATGTAGCCGTGCCCCCACCACTGCGGCTTTCGGCGGCAAGACGTCTCTATTGGCTGCTGCTACCTACTCTGCTTGAGCCTCTTTCTGACTGGCCACCTCCGCCCGGCTTATTCCTCTTCTTTAATGTATAGTATCCCCACGGTAAGTTGTCGTTGGTGTCAGGTAGAAGACAGTGCTTTTTATTATGAGCACTGAGAGCGACGTTCGTCTGCTTCTCAGCTTACAGTTTGTAATGACGAGTTCGTAGGTTTTTCTGCCCTTGCAGTAGCACTGTTTTATCCTAAAGACATATAACATCGTCTTTGAAGGAGATAATTGCCTTGATAGTAGAGCTCCTAGCACAATTTGCCGACTTAACAGGCTTACTGTCTTGTACAAGGTGACTATACATCTCGCTTAGTAGACCAGCAAACTTGAGCCTCACCTTACCATTACACTCGTCCTTTATAAGACCAACAATCTTCTTTTTTTCTTTTGTTATTTCATAAGGATTAATTTCTTCATCGTCCGACGTACTAAATTATTGAATATTTCTCTTTATCAGCTCTTCTATGTCAGTATTTTTTACTGAATACGTAAGACTGTCAGTGTTCGTATACAAAAGCTTGCAGCTCTTTTCTTGCAGTTCTTTGAGCATAAAGTTGTAACAAAAGCGATATACAAGTGTATTAGAGAGATTAAGTACACTAAGTCCAACGTATATCGGCTTCGTTGTGCCGACTTCTGTCCTTATTTTTTGGATAGTTACAATCGCCTCGTCAATAATGGCTTAGCTGTGAAAGTTTGTTCGAGCAATTAAGGCTTCAGCACCATAACGATCATCTTATTAGTCTTTGATTTCAACTATCACATGTTTTCTCTCGTTCTGCATTGTCTTCCCATAGATAGCATTGTTCAAGAGTTTGAATATCATTCTGTCACACTCATTTTTAGCACTATCGAGTTTCATGCTGTTCAAGTCGATCTAGTCTCGGAGCCATGGTTTCTGATTGAATTAGACGGCAGGGTGTATCTTTGTTAACTTCATTATGTGCGTCGGAGCTTCTTTAAAAGATTTTTAATGGATGACGTATTTTTCCTCATCATACAGTGTAGTCAATAACTTCTTCTTGTTTGAGCCTGGAGGTGTCAAATGCTCTGGAAGGAATGGTGAGTCTTTGTGATTATTGTGGAGTGACTCTTAATACTCCAGGTCTACTTCAAAGATATAGCCCTGTTCATTATCATTGCTTTATAGCCCGCCCATACAAATGATTGACGTCATAGAATATCAAGTACACATCATCTTGACTCGAATGATAACTTACCGTCATGTAATGATTGTTTGTCTCAGCATATCTATTGGAGCAGTGGCATATTTTACCTCTTATACCCTTCTCAATAAACATGAGCATATCAATGTCGGCTAATAATTCTAGAGAAATCTGATACAAAAAAAGGATTATGTCATAAAGATAGAGATCAACAACAAAGACAGAAAAAATTATATAATATCAACCTTTGTGTGCTATAGCATTGCATCTCACGTCAAGCCTGGAGTAGTGTAGTAGTAAGCTGGATAAAATTTATAATCATCCGGACTATAATCTCAGAAATTTTTGAATACCTTAGCCAAAAGAAGCACGTCTGTTTTGAGATAAAGATTTAAGTAGTGTCCAAGGTTTTCAATGCTAAAAATTTTGCATACTTTCTGCGCATGCTTATAGTCTTCGCTGGAGATGTGTGAATCATACAGTTTGGTGTAAAAGGCATCTCTCGACGGCAAAACTACTTCACTAAACTTCTTATATGATGAAACATAGTCGTAAGGGAGTACTCCTTTTCTCTTTAACAAATTGATTTGATCTATTGAATACTGATTGTCTGCATTGAACTCATGCTCCAGAATAGTATGCTTCTCCAGATAGGATAAAAGTTTGTCGAACGATGATAGCATGAACTTTAGAGAATCTATGGAGCACAAGCTTAAGTCTGGGCCTTTGATATACTTTAGAAACGATACGTACCTTTCCTTGGTCTGTGGGATAAGCTGCGAACGATGAGAAAAGTTTAAAACAAGCTCCTTGATAAACAGACGTGCATCATAACCACTAATGTTTTGAAAGATGACTAGTATAGTCTAACTCGTTGTATTGAAATTATTCAACATTCGTATGATTAAAGATACTTACAATCCTGTAAAGTGGCAGTGGTCTCGTACCTTATCATCTTTCACGAATGGTTTTTCACAGATGTGACATTGAGTAGCTTCGTCAAAATTATACTCCTCCTCATGAGTGAGTTCTTCCATTGGTAGTAGATTGTCGTATCTGTCTAGCAAGTCCATTGCAAGCCCATAAAGATGATTGGCGAATCAAGCAGCTGGATTTTCATCATCTTTCTTATGGCGCTAATAACTGCTGCATGTAGACAGTGAATCATCAAAGCTGCACTTTATGTACATTCTAATACTCAGAGGTGTGTGGCATTAAATTTCACGTATATCATCTTTATTTGATCTCAGCAGGCACTTTAAATCCGCATACACTACATATAGCACTTTAATTTTGTTGATGTGATTTTTGAAACTACGTGTACTCTCACACATTAAAGGTAGAATAACTTTGCAATTGTTGGCATCCTGACCTTCCAACGTATGAGCAATTAACTTTTCTTCAGTTATAAAGTTGTGCAAGCATTTATCACAAATATGTGCTTTGTGCGCGTATTTCGTTACTTGATTTTGCTTAATCCATCGTTCTTGAGATTTCATAGTTTGATTTCTTCTTAATTGCTCTCATTGATGTAGATACTTTCTACGAGCAGTAGATTAACATTCTTTTCTTTCTTTTCAAATGTTAAATATAGCAGTAAGGTGTCTAAATGTTTACCCCGCTTTTGCAGAAAGTACACATCAATTGAAACATTGTTTTGCTATTTAAATTTAACGACCTGTTCGGGATACATTAAAAATTCACTGTCCATAAAATAATACATTTGCACGAAATTTTTGTATTTCCAATTACGTTGAGGATGTTTACTAGCTGGATCAAGTGCAGATATGATGGCTCATTTCAAGCGCTGATGGTCCTGATTTTGCACATTGACACAAGATTTTTTGTCCTTAATAAACTAAGTTAGGTCTATCCAAGAGCTACCTTTTATCGGTTTGTACTTGTCCGAAATTCTTTCCGTGTGCGCTACTTAAACGAAACAGCAGGAGCAGGCACAGGCACAGGCCTGCAGTGGGCAAGGCAAGTGGACTTTTTCTAACCGAACTAACTAAAACCTATACTCATATATACGCTTTAGTACACGGTGAAGTAAGACAACGTAGGTATACGTATACGGTTTGAATTGAGTTACCCACAGGCCTGGTACACTTAAAAAAATTTGTTCTGCTGGAGGTACCACAGTTTGACGAGACGCATTTACGCTCACACGTGGCTTACAAGTGGCGCCACAGGTAGTGCAAGATAGAAACCACACAGTTAAGGGAATCAAGTAGGCCCACCGTGGTCCCAAATCTCGACCACGAGTG
>JAPYYV010020235.1:0-11112 GCA_030522625.1 Copidosoma aretas
GATTACTTTGAAGGGGACAACATAAATATTGATAAATAAATAAATATTTTTTCTTAAAAATACAAAGTCACCTTACTTTTTGAACACACCTCGTATGTTATAAAGTAAGGGGCTGAACGTGGAGCCTTGAGGTTGCATGGTGTAAGTTATGCACGCACGCGGCCTACCCATTCAAATTTGAATAGTTGATTTAATCTTAAGATGATTAAGAGATAAAATGCATTATGCATTGCTGCAAGGTACATATCTTTTACGTTCTTCAATTTTTACATTGAAAAAAAAAAAAACGCGCCGAGATACTTACCACAAGGTGGTGAGGACACAGTACCCTATATACAATTTATATACACAATAATGCGGACGCTTTATTTTTAATGCAAATAATTCTTGTATACAATTTTCGGCAACTTTTTTGTCATAAATAAGAACAGTACGGGCCGTTTCTTATATCAGTAATTGTTGATGCCAGCAGTGGAAATAATACAAGCAGTAATATTTATAATAATAATAATAATAATAATAGACATCATCTTTAGTATAATAGCGGTAGTTGTGATGATAATAATTTAAATCATAATAATAATGACAACTAACATGTTCAAAAAATTTCTGATGAATGAATAACAGGAATGAAGAAAAAAAAAAAATATATATATATTTACAGCTATAATTATATGCAAAAGTATTAGCATTAATTATGCAATATTGCCTTACATATTAAACAGAAAAAAAAAATATTACTTTGCCTGGAATTGAAGACTTGACGCCGAGTATGAGCAAAACGATTAGCCCACTCGGCTATCGTTAGTCATAGTAGCACTGTGTCAGTTGCCGTATTTAAGCTGTGAAAAGTGGGAGGGGCTTAGGTTAAGGTAGTTGTTTCCCTATATATAGGTATACATAAGAAAAATTATATCCTGTAATATAGCATTCAATCATTTTCATATTAATGTGTGATACTGGTAGATATACAAAGTACATCGTAGATTTTTTTTTAATTTTTCCCTAATCTATTGATGGAGCTATTGCGTACGTAAAAAGAACATCAGTTTTTGTAGCTAAAAAATTTTCAATAATAATCTGATTTTCATAAACAAAGGCTATTTTTCTTTTTTAGTGAAATAACCACAAATTTAATATCTCCAATATGCTAAAAAAAATCGTATGTACTGTTAAAAAAGCATTTGTTTGTAATATTTTTCTGGATTTTCATAAACAAATGAGTATTTAACAGAAAATATGCCTTTTTTTAAGAAATCGGAGATAGTGAGTTTGTAGGTATTTTACTGAAGAGGAAAACTAGCCTTTGCTTATGAAAACCGGAGTAATATTGAAAAATTTTAGGTAAAAAAACTGATGTTTTTTATTCACGCGATAGCTCCATCAATAAATTAGAAAAAAATTTGAAAAAAATCTACGATGTATCTTGTATATCTACCAGTATCACACATTATTATGAAAATAATTGAATAGTATTTTATGAAAGGATATATATTTTATTATGTATACCTATATATTGGGAAACAACTACCTTAAAGTGAAGGTCAAGTCGGTCAGAAAGAGGAAGAGAGAAAAGTCGCTCTGCGCATACGGCTATGTCCTGTGTGCTCGCATCACTGTAGTTGATAACTTACTGATTTAGATACAAATGATATATTCATACACAATAAGAAAACGATTTCATGGAAAGTCAGATTCATAGTCGATTTCATAATATATCTATTGAAATGATAGTATACTAATGTATGTATAATAAAAGCTAATGTATATCTAGAGGTATTGTGAAGAATAAACATGTAAATATACAATATCACTGCAGCACTCATCACGAGATTGTATTGTTGCGGCGATGTAATCACAAGCATGCTGATCGCGTTGGCCGCTGCTTTCACTATATATTGAAAAAATTCTTCATGCATAGCTCCGGGTGGGAGACTTTATGTATTTACTTTTTGATTTTTTTTTTCTGCATAAAAATTACTTCTTATGATTAATAACAAATTTTTTGATCAAGTTGCACTCATATGGCACTTTTATAGGTGTACACACGCCGTTGCTTAATTCATGAACCGTAATAATCAAAAAGTTAATTCCCATTGGCTGGTTTGATAGCATAACCTCTCTCATTGGTAGATTTCATACTTTGGAGTTGACGAATAAGGTCACGGTGTGTGTAAAAATTTAGATTGATTGGTATTTAGGATATAAATATTAGTAGGAAAAATCGTATCAATAATTGGACGTCCAGACAAACGAGACCCCCCTTCCACAGCGTCGCGCGTCGGGTTGCGTCCGGTTTTGGCTAACCCCCTTGTACTTTTGCGAACGAACGGTCCTTTATATATGGCCCCTAGTCTCTGAAGTCACTGGTTCTACTTTACACACGTATGCTTTCTCAATTACATTACTAACGAAATACTTTTTAGTTCCTTTATTTCGTTTTCTTCAACCATATATTTTAACATAACTTATGTGTATTTAGATTTTCGGAGCAATAAGCTCAAACGTGTCACAGTTGTTCTACATAAAAAAGATCTTGCATTAACTAGTACTAGAATTGCACTGAAAAAATATAGAGGCTGCTATAGCATCGAAGGTGGCGCAGCAGAGGCATCACTGTATCACTATCTTCGGAGCAAAAAATAAGCCAAATCGACGCACTGGCTACGCCGCTATTGCAGCTCATGCATGTGGAAAGCTACTACACAACTCATCAGGGGCTATCGTTGCTCTCAATAGGCACTCTTCATGCATCCATTAGCTCAGCCACTGCAACGTAGTCCGAGAATCTTGCTGTACTACTATTCAGTATAGGTACTGCGCGCTGCGGGGCAGTAGCAGCTTCTATTTAATTTTAGTGAGGAGTTGTAAAAATGAGTAATGAGTGAGATCATGGAGGATTTTATTCGTGATTTCAGTATTGTTCTAATTTTTATATTGCTTATCGCTTTTTTTTTTTTCATGAATGCTGAGAAAAAGTATAAAATTTTTTTGAAATAATTCGAATATGGTGAGATTTTCCAAAATTTATTTTTATAATTAATTGAATTTGATGAAACCTTTATGGCAATGCTTAGATTTTCCCAAAATTCCACATTTACTTTCAGTTTATATAATATTTCGGAGGTAATATTCGAAATATCAAGTTAAGAAAAAAAAAAAAAGAAAAAAAAGAACAAAGAACTTTTTGTTTGTAAATTAGTTAAAAAAGCATACATGTGTGATGGATTTTTTTCCTTATGAATAAAGAATTGTGTAATTTTCTGACCACATACTATTTTGTAGTTTATAAAGTAACAAGAAAAGTGAATGCTGCCCTAACAAAATATTTATGTAACGTGTATGAATCCAGGAATTTAAAGGGAATATAAAGTAAGGGTGGATTAAAAAAAAAAAATCATTCATCGTATAAGTAGAACCAGTGACTTAAAAGGTTATAAATTGCAGCGATGCATACTGCATTTTATTTTTTCCATCATATTAAAGTAAGTGAACTGTTCAAATTTCAATGGAAAGACCGCGCACGCGCATAACTTATGTCACGCAACCGCTAGATCGCGGAGGCAGGAGAAATAAGCAACCTATAAGATAAAGTGCGGAGCGCGGGTATAAAAGCAGGCCACAGCGCAGAACAAGTCAGTCCTTTCTCAGGAACTCGCACCCGGTCATCGCGGAGATATTAGGCCACCGTTCGTTTTGACGAGAAAATGCGGTCTCCAAGATTTTCTTCTCTCCGCGACCTGGCACCCGGGATCCTCCCGGAGTCCATCCAGTGAAATGCAGACGATACAGCCGAGCCCAGTCCAAGGAAGAGTAAGAGGAGGAGTTTCGGCCGAGATAGACGAAATAATCCGAGACGACAGTGCGCCAAGCAGTCCTCCAGAAGTAGACGTGAGCATACGAGTTAACCAGTACTGCCTAGGAAGTTCGGTTGTGTACCCCTCAAGTATCCTTGACCCTCTGGCAGAACAGAGACTATGTGTCTTTAGCGAAGGAACTCTAGGAGATTTCCGAAGACCCTAGAGACCCTAAGACGCGACCTATTCTAAAAGAGAGTCTGCGTGAAGATACCCGATTAGAAAAAGATTCCGGCTACCAGACGTTACCATCTGGCCCATGTACCACTGGCATACATGGCCCAGATCGTGGATGTGGTCAGGTGACAATCCTGTCCGTGTATTGTAGACAGACATCAGGGTACCAGAAACTGCCCGTACCCAGTCCGTAAGGGATAGTGTAGCCGACGCTAGTGTTTTGTAAATGTTATTTATTCCAGTGGAGTTGTAGTTAAATAGATTTTTTTGGTATGTAAAGATTTTTTACGAGAACCAGAAGAAACACTTGTTTGAAAAAAATCAGTATGTGGTGTACAATGTATAATATACTAATCTACGTATCATATAGAGATATAGGACCTATGTATATATATATATAATTTTTTTTTTTATATTATAGTGCCTTACGTCCGGGTATCACGAGGATCCACTACTCAGGGCACTTGACACTTGGGAAAGGGACAGGGATAGGGATGAGAGGCCTCCCCATTATGGAGTGGGGGATAGGGGGAAAGTAGGCAATTGTTGCTGCGTGAAGGTCGCCCAACCATTCACGAGGAGCATTGCGTGGTGAAAAAGCATATGTGGCAATCACAGAGGTACTTGCTCGTATAGCGTCGAATAAGGCCGGGAATCGAACCGCGGTCTACCCGCGTAACGACCCACGATCTAGCCGACTGAGCTACCACGCGCTCTTTTATATATATATATATATATATATATATATACGTCCTATACATTCATAGCTTTGTGATAAAATTTTATTGAATTCTGCTCACTACCATAGCGACAGCTGCGTTAGGGCCAGATCTGGATAATCTCTGTTATCAGGACGTCTGGACGCCCGGACAGTCATCTGACCACATGGGTATATTAATTAGCATTGCATGCCGGAAGGTGACCGGACAGTAAACTAATGGCATCCCTACAGGCCCATGTCTATACCTTAAGGTCGATTCTGTTCGGGTAACGAACCCATACATGTTTACCACGCGAATGCTGGTCAATCAGTAAAAACGAGAGATTCCGATAATTTACAAGAGTATAGAAATATTTATCGGTCGGTAAAAGCGAAAATTCAGGTCATTAAACGGTACACATCTTGCTCAGCGGATACATGTTTTCATTTCGATTATTTATTGTTTCTTTCTGTTAAAAAAAGGGGATGATATGTAATTTCTGTTTCATTTTAATAAAAGTTTCGACCCTCAGTTTGGTCTATTGAGTAAACAAATAATCAAGTACACGTACACGTATTAAAGTTCGTACTAGATTAATGAAAAATCCTAAAATCAAGGACAATTTATTTTTTTCCAAAAACGTCATTATTTCCGACATAATATTAATATTTTAAGGGTGTTGTACAATTTACTATTCATTTATCTGTTTTGCTCTTATTGCAATAATGTTTGTTTAGTTACTTATCAATTAAAACTACGTAAATATCTGTTTTGAACTTTAGAAATCACAATTTCTCGTTTTTTCATAGTTTTGCAATTTTCGTAAGTTATGTTCGCTACAAATCGAAAAATTTGCAGCAATGCAGTCAACCCAATTCAATGAAAAGTATGAAAAAAAAAAAATTATTTAAATCGGTTGAGATTCGTAGTGAAGGCAAATTTTTGTCCAGAAAATTCATTTTTTTCCCACTGTGGAAATGGTATATGTGGAGCTATATTCCAGGGTTCGTACGTATTTTTTATCTTAAAATTCCAGGATTTTTCCAGGATTTTTCCAGGATTTTTCCAGGATTTTAAGACGTCATTTTCATATCTCATAAAGCAGTGATGGAAAGGAATTTGAATTTTTAAAGTAAAAATTTAAAAAGAATCGGATCTTAAACAAATTATATTGTTAGTGCATAGAGTTGAAAAAATGTATTTATAACATGTATCATAAGACAAAATTTATAAATTTTCATTGAAAATTTTTTACAATATATAAGAACATATTTTAACCGCATATTTCCTAATCTTCAAATGACTTGAGTTAAATTATTCTCAAATTTGACTGTACGAATCTTTTCAGTATGGACTATTAAAATTTACATTAATTATTTCACTGCTGTCACTTATACATAATAAATATTAGACTATATATTTTTCGATTATTCTCATACCCATACAATTGTACATTTTACGCACAGAATAAAATGTAATAATATTTCATTTTTAATACTATTTAATTCAAATTGAAAAATTTAGGACTGTCTTTTCAAAAGAATAAACTCATTTTTATATTCTGTAATTCTTTCTCTTTCTCCGTTTTTTTAATTCAGAAATTCGTTAAAGCTTTCTTTTCTTCCGATTTCCTCCTGATAAATCTTGAGCTTTCAGTTGATCCTGCTGCCCGTATACGAACTTTAGTACGAATCAGTTGATTTTTTTAAATTCTGTCCGCCATCTCAGATCCGCCATTTCGAGTTTGGCTAATTTAACTTTATATTCGTGATCAGCAACCCCGAAAACCGCCGCACACCAAATTTGGTATGAATCAGTTAACTTTAACAGCGTATTATGTATTCAGAGTATTTTAACTATAAAAATTTGCTCTATATATACCTAAAAAACATATATATACAAAGACGTTACACATCCGAGGAAAACGGATCCTTCTAGAGAATCTTCTTACGAACAAAATAAGCCCAAAATCAATTTTCTTGAGTCAAATTCCTGGTGAAGCACGAATTTTGAGCATTTTTTGAGCTTTTGAGACTACTGTGCATAGACCCATCACGCCGTTTTTATAGATTTTCCTGGCTTTTCAGCAAAAAATTTCCTGTATAAATCAGATTTTGATTACTCAATAGTTTATGTATTGATATTTTATTAATTTTTGAAATAAGGCATAATTTTATGGTTTTACAAAAAGATTGATTTGTGATGACTTCCATTGTTGTGATTGTTTTATCACAATATAAAATTTGGTACATAACACAAATTTATATAATGTCGTATGATTTTTAATATATTTTAAGAATTTTTTAGAATTATATGAGTAATTATAACAAAGAAAAAGTTTAGTTCACCTGTCAATATGCCTTATGGGAGTTTTGTAATATATAGATAAAAATTAAATGAGACATATGTTTTAATTTATGCAAACAACTGTGTAATGAAATGTTAACTGAAGTACGTGTTTAGAAGAAAGGATATAAAAATACTCTACCTAATCAAGAGAATTGAGAAAAGTAGAAAATAATATTAGGATAATTTTCCAGTGAAAAGAATCAAACTTTAGGTAAGGACTAAGGGGGGGCTGACTAAGGTTAGACTAGGTTGAGTTAGGGCTGTGGTGTGCTAATCAAGAAATTCAAATCTAAAATTGTGTTATAGCTGACAGAGGATTATAAAAGAGTAGGAGCTACAAATAAGATATTTTGTATTTTATCTTTATTATTTTTCGTATAACTTTTTTTTTAAAGGGGGGGGGGAGTCAAAATTACTTTAGTGAAATCCTTTTTTTTTTTTTTTTTTTTTTTTTTTTTTTTTTTTTTTTTTTTTTTTTTTTTTTTTTTTTTTTTTTTATTTTTGTACAATTGCATTTTAAGTTATTAATAAACTTTCTGCAGGGAATCGGTGTTTTTCCCAGATTACATTATATATAAGAAATACAAAGGGCCGTAAAGCAAAATATTTTATTTAAAAGCTATAGCCAACTAATTGATCCAAAATTTAGTAGAAAAATTTTTTTCTGTCATCAATAGTCTGGTCGCAAATGACAAAAAACCACGAAAATCTTCTTTTTCGTTCTGTTTGAATAACTATTGTTGGAATACAATTATACTTGAAATTCATCAAAATATAGTTTTCGTTATGTACAAGTAGAAATCATAAAATTTACTTGATCCGCTGGATAGCTCACGAATAATAAAATTTTAAACGAAAAAAACTTTAAGGTTTTAATATGTTCTAAAATTTCTTAAAGGATCGTACATTACCGTATTTGATTTTACATACTAACATATTCGTATGTTTCATTATTTATTTATAAAATTTATGATTTTATTTATTAAACTAACATTTTTCAATGGTAACGATTGAAAGCTTAATTTTATATTTTGTATCCCCAAGTTTTATTACAATTAGACAATTGTCTTAATTTAATTTAATTGCATAAATTTTTCTTACATTATACACAATGTATTCCCGTACTGCTTTAAAAGTTTATTCCAATTTTTGGAAATTATTTGATTTTCCCGACATCTTTTTCCAATTAAGGTTTTCTGTTACTTTGAAAAAATTGATATTAGCTGTTGCTTTTCTAAACATTAATTAATATTCATATAGAAATATTTCTTTTATTTTAAAAATTCAGTAATTTTTATATAAATAAATAATTCTTTACTCAATTTGTACACTTTTGAAAAAAAAATTTTTTATCAAATTTTTACAATTACAATCTTTTTTTATAATTTGTTCATAAATACGATTTTCTATTGGATAGTAATGTTATTAACATTGCGTATTTTCTTTCAAAATTTTTCATGGCATATAATTTGATTTTTGACTTACTTATTAAATATTCCAACATTTTTTCAAACCACACTAAATTACCAATTATCCTAATTCCAACTATACCTGTAAAACCTTTGATACATCGCTGTGGGTTATTTATTAAGCTCCAGTGAACATTGGTAATGACTAGAAAATTTTTGTTCCATTTGATATTACTGCTGTAAGAACGTATGTGTTAGCACCATCATAAATATTTATCTTTTTTTTAAACAAACATTAACTGCTATTATTAATATTACGTATAATTGCTAAATTTTTTTGTTGTTGGAATAAATAAAGAATGTTTTAAATAATAAAATATTAACTGTATGGTATTTATATGATAACATGATCACAATTACTTAATAAAATACGGTTCGTTTGTAAATACTTGGAATACAATTTTGAAATATTTAATACGTGTGCATTGCGTATGAACAAGAAAAAGATGATTTTCTGCAACTACCTTTATAACACTACTATTCGATCAATGTTTTACGGTATATTCGTATTTTTTACATCATCACATATATTTTTCGACGTATCATCTGAAAGCTTAGGATTTTACTATAATGCAGTAAGTGTTTTAATGTGTAACTCATTGATTACGGTTACAAATAAAAGATATTGTCAGGTTGCTCCATAATAGGTTGTTTATAATTTGCACATTTTGATAGCAAATGTCTCCTGATTTTTTAGGTTTAGAGAGGTAAATAAGGACACCGATGCAATCAGCTGGTTTTGACTTATTAAATAAACTACATATGACATCTAAACTCTTCTTGCTGAAGCGCTCACAAAATCTTTTCACATAAAGTAGGAATAAAATTCTACTTTTTATAAATAAGTGCTGAGATCATCGCCGAACACATTACTGCGGAATCAGCCGCATCGACTTATCTATGTGCTAAATCAGTCGCATCTACATGTATCGTTTGCCGAAGAAGTGTAACTTAATACATTGGTCCCTAAGTTTTTTAAAACGTTTCTTAACACACTAATTATCTTCTTCTCTTCTTTCTCATAACCCAATTAGTAAAACCAATAAATAGTTTTTACTTTAATTATTTACTTCACTTTCGTTTATTCTGTTGAATTAAATTTATTATCATTTTTATTAAACAATTAGATATTGCTATTTTTGCTTTTTTTAAAATTAATTAAAATTAGTAAATTCATTATTTATTACTAAATAAATTATTCATTAATAAACAGTTTTAGCGGGCAGATTTATTTGGTTCTTTGGTCTTAGGTGCTTTGGTTTTATTTTATTTGGATTTCGTATTTAGCTAAATTTTACGGGTCTTTCAGTATGCGTTTCATCACCGTTATAACTGACGTTGACGTTTTTTATTTCCTGCCTCAGAAGAGCCGTCTTGGTTATTTTGACGTTGTAGTAAGACATTGTATAAAGGCAAATTTTTTCTTTTTCACAAATATAGAGATCAGTTGTCACAAAATCTGATTATTTTTCTACGTTGTCAGAAGCATATGCTATCCAGCCAACCTTGTCTATTTACATTATAATTGAAAGTATAATACACGTTTACAGTAAATATAATACACAGAATTATATTGCTTATAACTGTTAAGATACAGTTTGATTTGATTTGATTTGATTTGATAGCAGATTTATTATGCCTAAGCCCATAGGGCCGAAAGGCAATAGATTTACATGTACATAATAATAATTAACAGTATTTAAGTTCGATCACAAAATTAGAAATGATGCGTACAAGCGATTGGCACCGCGTTATGCAATCCGTTTACAATTCATCTAGTTTTTCACAGTTTGCTACATACAGAATAATCTTAGCTTATGACTGTTAAGATACAGTTTGCTACATACAGAATGATCTTAGCTTATAACTGTTAAGATATAGTTTGCTACATTTCAGCACAATTATGGTTTGCAAATGCCTGTTTTTTTTGCACCATTTGCATGATTTGGTTGCTCTGCCCCATTCCTGTAATGTGTTGTTATTGTCGAATGTACTTTACTCCGAAATCGAATAAAATATTCAGTTTATACTCATAATTAGTGAATAAATGACTTATCCATAAGCATTATAAGCGTGCAAGTCTATTTGGTCATTTGGTTGTAGGTACTTGAGTTGTATTATACGTTTTTTTCGTATTGAGCTAGAGCGTACAGGTCTGCAGTTATCTGTGCGGGAAAAATAAAAAGTGCCATGGGGCTGTAAAGGAACGGCTTCGGCTGCAATCGGTTGTTTTCAGCAATGTTCGACGATGTTACATGGCTTTCCTGAGGTGATCTGTCTATAATCGGAATTATTCATCTGTTTCCGGCCGAGTTTGGCGATCTTGTGTATTTTGGTTGATTTCGACCATATTCGGCTATGAAAATAGGCATCGGGTGATAATTTTTTTCACCTCGGGCACTTTTGCTACCCTGGTGCACCCTCGGTAGTAAAAACAGCGTTTGCTACTCATGTGCATCCGACCAGGGGGGTCTTAACTGTCCCTCAGGCGTTGCTTCGCAAACGCCTTTGGGCCCAGGGACCACCCTGGAGAGATGCACATTCGTGACGAAAACTACT
>JAPYYV010020238.1:0-15033 GCA_030522625.1 Copidosoma aretas
TAATCATTTAAACTTACTGACTAGTCAACAGTAGTAACTTTTCAAGAGAAGAAAAATAATTTTGGTGAAATGTAATATAAGACAATATTTTCATCATAAGTTAATTGTTTAGCGTTTTGGTTTTCTTTCTCAAGGTATAAACTCAAATATTTATTTGCACTAATTGCTAATGTTGCCAAGTAGAGTATCGTTTGTTTGCATTGAATATTGTGATTTACAGTATAAAAAGAAAATACAACGTACAGAAAATACAGTGCATATATATCTATATATTTATTATGTATACTGCGCAGTTGTCAAATTTCCTTAGAATACGCCCTGATTGAAGGCATTCAACGCAGTTGTCTTGTCATCGCGAGCTTGTGGAGAACGGAGAAGTCAACTATCTAGGAGGAGATACATGAATTCGTATAACATCAGATTTTCCAAAAGTTCAAAAGACCCCGCGTCTTTTGACGCGTAAGAAAAATCTACTCCTTATTCTTGACTCCGCCGCAAGGCGCCACAGACGACAGACGCAATTTTGAGAAGAGTGTCTTCACACTCTTCACTCTTCAGTTCCAACAGTCCCAAGTCCCAAGTTCAACTTGGCAAGTTGGGAGTTGGGAGTGTTGGGAGTTTGGGACTCCCAACACTCTTGGTCTTTACGCTCTTCACACGTGTACTTTGCCACCTCCGCGCCCTCTTTACTGAAATTCAAACGCGAATACACGATTCGCGAAAAACGAGTTTTTCAGTTTACTTAAGTACTTATACGATTGGTTGAATCAATTATAATTTTGTGGTTTGTGATCATTAATTCGTTAAATTTATAAACTTATTTAATATGGCGCTTTTAAAAAAGGTGAGTCACAAGTCTTGTTCTAATTTTTTGATTATTGGAATAAAAATATAAAAGTCTTTGATATATTTACAACCAACAAGGGTCTATGATTTGTACAAAAAACTGAACAATCGAAAAGTTTACTCTAATTTTATAAAAAGCTTGATATTGTTTGTTGTAAAAATTTCCCGTACCAATCCTCTTTTGTGATTCTTCAAAGTATTGTTCAATCGTTGACTTTCATTGACTAACCTAGTACTATATTACAACAGAGTGACTACATACAAGACATTTGGTTGCTTACTTTTTTCTAAATTATTAATTTTGAAAAATCGTTTCATTAATCTTGTCAACTGTGAAATTTTAATGTATTTTACAGGCCCAAAGTAACGTTGATATCTCATCGATTGTGCCTGATATCAATTTGAAAAAAGATGACTCAGATATAACGACAAAGTCAAGCGCAATGCTGAAGATTTTGCTGGAAGCAGCAACTGATACAAGCGCGGAGAATTCGGTTCTTGGTAGTGAAATTTTGGAATTGCTCAGTGTTTTAAAGTTTGATTTGAAATCCTTACCTTCTGATATCAAAGATGGATTTCAGACAGTTTCTGCAATTATGAAGTCTGAAGGACTAGCATCCGTGGATAACACAATGTTGACACTGTGTTTAGAAAAGAAAAAAATTGAAAAGAACATGAAGGAAAGGCAAGAGAGATTACTGAGAGCAAAATATAATCATGCATTTTCCAAGTATAATATCTTTGAAGATAAGTTGGATCAGTTAAAAAAAGAAGTTCAAGAGGTCGCAGACACTTTGCGAGACAAAATGTCAAACAGTGAGAATCAAGAATCTAATGAGATATTGTCATTGAATCGATTAAATGGTTACAAAGATACTGTCCAGAAGCTGGAGGAAGAGCTGGATGAATTACACATTAAGGAAATTGGATTGGAACCAATACAGAAAAAGTCTTCAGTTTTAATGGAAAAAATGAACATTCTTGCACAGTTGGACAAAGAACTTTCAAAGTATAAAGACTTGCCTCCCAATTTGTTACTGGCAAAAAGTGCTCTAGAAAATAAGATAAAGGAGCAAGAAGCTGTTGAAAATTTATTGCAAGAAATGTTGGACTTGTAACATATTATGCATGTATTTATTCAGAGTCTCTGTATAAGCCTGGAGTCACATACGCGAATGTATCCAAATTCGAGTTGATTGAATTTATACAGTATATATGACATCTAGGGGTGCGTGGACACTATCCATGTCAGGAAGTAGGGGCAAATTCGCTCGCCTCGCTCTATCTTGCCCGCTAGTGCCACTTCGCGTACCTTATCGCGTACGCGGCTCCAGGCGTATGCACAGTTGCATTTATTCTTCATTCCAGACAAAATTAAAAAAATTATGTTTAACCTCTTTTGAACAACTCCATAATTTTTTTCTTTGCTTTATTTATTTACAAAATACTAGAAAAAATAAAAAAAGAGAAATAATTCCATTCAACTAAATATTAGTTATAGATTTTTTACAGCTGTAGTTGTTAGAGCGATAGAATTATTTATTTTATTTTACATCACGTATATTTTTTATATTTTACAAAAGATGAAGTTATTTTTAAGTTTAATTGTAACCGCAAAATAAAATTTGTCTGCAAAAAAACGAATATCTGTAAGATTGCACAATTTAATAAGTTCGCATTACAGTAATAATCGCATAGGTACATACGTGTTTTTTAAATGTATATAATTATGTAAGTAACTTTATTCATCTTATTTATATTTATAAAATACAATATGAATCTATTGAATTTTTCTTAAAATTAATAATTTAATACTAATGTTTATACATGCTCCCTTTTCAATTTGTAAGTATACAACAGCAAAATTGAATCATAATTGAACACTTTTTACAACAGATTCTTATACAGAAGTATTTTGTTTCAGCTAGCATATATCTTTTGTCAACCGCTATACAATAAATAATTTTGTATAAATAATTTTAGAAACCGTATTTTGACCGAGTCGCTTGTCGATTTGCCTTGCTCTGGGCCCACTGGTTTTTTAATTCCAATTCCATAGCCTTGGCTTGATGAGCCAAGTAGGTGATTTGATGTTTTTTCTTAGACTGTCCACCAGGACCTGAATTAATGGATATAGGTCGGTGAACTTGCTCTTCGGTAAGAGCTTTGACAAGCCAGTCCCTTTCGTCTGGTTTAATGTCGTCACCACTAATTTCTACTATGTCTATGTTGCTCAGCTCATTTTTTCTCTTAACACCACGTCTTCCACATAAGTATTCGATAGCTTTATCATCAAAGGCCACATTTCCTTCTGAATCAAGGTGGTATTCTTGCTCCGGAACCGGTAACTTTGGACCAACTTCAGCTTTATTTTTCAATATTATTTCTTCTTTTGGAAGATCCATTAAATTATTTCTGAGTATTTTTGTTGGATCATTTTTTGACAGTTGTAAATTATTATCCTCTTCAAGTAGATTGCTTGAAATATTTGAAGGTGAACCTGGTATATCAATCAGATTAATATTGCTTATAGGTGATAACTGGTCAGGAATATTCACTGGGGTGGATAAGGAAAAGAAGTCAGACGATGATCCTTTGTCATCATCATCATCTTCCGAATCAGAATTGTAACCAGGCAAAGATGTAAATGTTGATGTAGAAGGTTTTGCTTGGCCAACAGCTTTTTTGACAATAGTCCTATTTACAGTTTGGGGAACCAATGGCTTGAATTCAACAGTTTTTCTTGTCAAAACATTAGGCAACATTGTAGTAGCCTTTGTTAATGTCACTGAACCTTTTGGTGGTGGTAGTATTCCCATAAGACCTGACCTTTTCTATAATTGATGATGATTGATATTAATTTATGTACATATATTTAACTTTTTTTCAGTTTCATGTTTAATAGTATAGAAATTTTATCTTACACTCGATGGTTTTACCCTATGCCTCTTAGAATTGCCGTCTTCGTCTTCTAAATCCTTAAACTAAAATGAATAAATACTTTAAGTCATTATAAGATATTGTATACAGAACCTCACAGAGAGCAGCTTAGAGTTAATTGTAGCTGTTTTCTGTCAGGCCAGCTAATTAATAAATTGATTGTTACACTTTTTTCTAAGAATAAGTATTCAATAGTAACTTTCTTACATCTGATAGAGATGGAATGGATATTTTTGCAGGCCCTTTCTTTTTTGTAGGTGGCTTTTCAATACTGCCATAATCAATTTTATTGGGAATAAGTGCACCGTCAGCTTCCTTCATTTCCTCAACCTGAATCGTCTTTGGCTTGGGCAGGACATTAAAATTTGGTAAATCCTCCTCATCAGAATACTCAATTTTCTCACCTCTTGAGTTCTGATCTTGTTCTACTTTTGGAACAGGTAAATTCAACTTGGCATTTTTATTTATATTCTGAATTGTCAATGTTTCGGTTTTCTTTCCGTTGTATCCACCAGTTTCCTCTGTTTCAGAGGCAGGTGATTGAACTTTTGTGCTTTTATTTTCATTTGGTGCAGTTGGAGTAGAATGTTTCGTTTCCACTTGCGGCTGGTCATCGTAATCGCCCTCGTTTTCGCTCTCATCACTACTGCCGTAAGCTACGAGACTCATTGTTTTAACTATTTAACTCAACGAAATGCCTGAATTTGTTCAAATCAACAATATGACAGCTCTGTGAAAAACACTTTGTGTTTACGTTTGAGCAAAGGTTATGACGCCTTGCCAAATACAATAGGATGACAATACCGATTACCGATAAGACAGGTGTTTTTTTTCTGTCTGCGCTTAAGTTCATAAGTTGGCTATCTACAGATGGCGACAGCGAAATTATTTAGTGCCGCGAGAATCGATTATTATGTTCATGAATTATTGTTAGAATTTGCCAACAGATTATAATATAATGGGGTACTTTGAGTATTTTTCACAAAATTTTAAACATTGTGCAGTTATGTATTATAGAGACTTTTTTGTTTCTTCAATTTCGATTTTCGCAAAGTTTTTTCCGCTTCATTAAAAGATAGCCGACAAAAATTCTGAGTTACACATACATTTTTTAAATATTCAATATGAAAAGCTTCTTTGACGCATGATATTAAAAAAATTCAGCTCTGTGATGTTGCGTGCAATAAGTGAGCTTTGTAAAATTAAAATTTATACCAAAAATTATTGATAGCCAATGACTCACTTAGTTTGAAGGTGGAGAGTTGAGTTTATTGCTTGATACACATATTATGTGCCCTCTGAATAGTATTAAATGAAAGCATGGCTTTTGTTCATTGAAATATAATCAACTCTTTTTCTGAATTATTTGTTTCAAACGAAAAAACTTTTCCGCATATCCGTCAGTTATATTCGCAAAAAAAAACTTGAGTTTCACTGGGGAAGGAAGAAAAAGCGAAAAAATCGTCTCTTCCAACGACACATGACATTGAATTTGACGCTTTTGGAAAAAATGTTTTCGAAAGCCTCTTTTTTCGCTCCAACGGCTTTGAACCAACATCGAGCAGCGGTGAGATTTTCTCGGACACGCAGTCGAAAAATTCTATTTGGATTGAGAAAAAACTTTTTTTTCTAGCTGTAGCAGAGATTTTTCTGTTTCAGGGGATTTCATTCAATGATGAAAAACACAGTACGTGGACGTCTTTTTCAATATTCTACAGTACCGAGTGACGATCGGTTGTTTGACACATAAAATGTAAGTATTGTATAATTGATCGACCGAATGAAATGGATTAAATGTAGAGTTGGCCCTTACATTTAAAATGATATATCTGTGAATTCACTAAATAAACAAATCACAATTCACTGGGACTCGAGGGCCACGGGCATGCTTGTATCTTTATATAACGCAACGGTCGAGATGAATTGAGAAAATGTTTCCAACTAGTACAAATTTCAGGTGACGAAAAATACACGAGCCTCAAAGTATATTATACACTACTGAATAGTAGTAGGTAATCAAAAGGCGAAGCCTCGAAACTTTCTCTATAAACGATATACCTTATACTGATCGATGTATACTGCATGTACATGCATAACGATTTTCAGAGAGCACACAGAGAGAGATCGGCGTAAAATACCCGCACGTGGAGCATTAAAACGCGAGAAGCCGGCGATGGCAGTGATAATTATCGTCTCCGAATGCTCCGAGAAATTCAAATGTCGCACCAGCAACAGCAGCAAAAGCAGTTTACGCGCATCACGCTGATATTACGATGCATAATTGACTACGCGCGCGAATATACACGTGTATACGTATGTATATGTAAAACGTAGTCGGTACATAATATAATATAATATGTATATGCGCTCATTGAAAGCCACGACAACTTTCGCTCCTGTACTGATGCTCTTTATGAAACTGCAGGGCGCGCGCGTCGACGTCATTAGAGTCGATCTGATGAGCAAGTCCATACATACGCGTATGTATGTTATTATGTTGTACATATACCAACTATAGCTCACTCGCGATCCCTTTTTAGTTAACGATATAACGTTGCGGAAGGGATTGTCGCTTGTGTCAGTGATTCCGCGAAAAAACTCGAATTTCGAGCTCTACGAAATTGAAAGAATTTTTCAGACGCGATCGTCACGCGAAGTTATTTAAGCTCTCACTGAAAAGGTTTGAATTACACAGTGCTGATGGTCCAAAATGGATTTTAACGTAAAATAGCTGGTAGGGCTCGAAAATTTGCACACACGTTCAAATAATCACATAATATACGTATTAAAATAAAATATTGGTTATTGAATGAGCTCATCTAGTATACGAATAAAACAATGTCAGCGGTGCCCCGATTAACATTTTATTCTTGCCAATCCGCAGTATATTATGATATCGATTTATGTGGACATTAAATTAATCCAGCCATTTGATATTTTAATATTATTTCATCTCTGTAGTGTCCGATGCCTCAAGCTTTTTGCGCGAAATCACGGCATTTTTCAGAAATTCACACGCTTGTGTTCGATTTTGCGGTTTTTCGTGACCAGCGTTTTTTCGTGGGATTTCCCATGTTTTCCCATACTCACCCTCTTTTCACCTGCATGCTCCCCCGTCAGACCGCTCCCCTCCGAGAATGACTATTTGACTATACGTATTATACGCACCTTACGTACCTCCATGCACATGTACTAGTATACGTAGTATATACGCGCGTAATCACGTATACCGCTGTATACACATTACCAAGTAAGCACAGCTAATTTGATAGTTAATCAATTTTGGTCGAGCCTGCCGGCCTCGCTCGGCCGTCATCGTTGGAAGTTGAACGATTGTGAACGTATCTGCACGAGGCGAGGATTACGTGCGTAAAAGTATATACTATTGATCTTCCGTACTCGGTCCGCCACAAAATGTAACCACACGACACTTTTAAGATAATCGTCTTCGTCTTGAAAATGATCCGAATTTTGAATATTGCCTTGGTCTCGCCCTGGTTCAGCCTGGGGTAATCTTGATCTTGTTCTGGGATAGTTTTGACTCTGCGTCAGCCGGTCCTGATTTGTTCAAACAATAGAAAATATTTTGAGCGAACGAAGGTGTTCGTTTTTATTTGGAATTTCACAAGGGTGTTATCTCGGTTTTTGAGACTCATGCAAATACCATCACTGCCAGTCTCTGCCAACAATTTTCATTTTCAAATGTTTTTTCTCTTTTTTTTTTTTCTTTTTTTCCGTTCAAGCGTGCGCGCGCGGCCTTTTTTCCCGCTCGGGGGCCCGGGGGCCCCCCCCACACCTCCCCATTGAAAACTCGAAACCGATGCGACATCGCGAACGAATCCCGCCGGTGGGCACCAACGCGAGGACCGTCGGACCATCGCGGAACCGGAAAACCCGCCCCCCGATCGGCCGATCGAATCAGGGCGCGGGGAGGGGCCGAAGGGGAAGGCGGAGAGTGCGGGAGACACGGCGGGGGGGGAAGAACGAAAATGGAAAAAACGAAGAATCGAGCGGCGCGTGCACGCGCAGCGGCGAAATGTGCACCCGTCGAGAATGAGGAACAAAAAATCCGACTCGGCGCTCACCGGTAAGTACCTGGGATGCACTGCACCTACATGCGCGCGCGCGCGCATCGAGCGCGGAACGAGAGCAAGGGGGACGGGGCAGGGTTAATCAGACGGTCTATTCGGCGAGTAACGAAATAAAGCGAGCAGGTCGGCGGCGGGGTGGAGCAATAGCGCGGGGCGCGGATTAAAAGATCCGCGCGCGCGGGTATACACTTGCCACGGCAGTTTTGCCCAGTAGCGCTCGAATCCTCAGCGGCGTATGTACGACGTACAAGGGAGGGACGGGGTGGTGGTGGTGGTCCGGGTTGCCGCATATTAGGACGGAGAGGCACACGCAGTTAGGCAATAACCGCTGTCAATAGAAGCTCGGCGCCCCTTCCCCCCCGAGCTCCCGCTCCCTCGAGTGGGCATGCCTTATATACCGCTGCTGCTGCTGCTGCTGCTGTGGCTTATATAATAGTGACGGACGAAACGCGCCGGCACTCGAAAACGCTACTCGCTAAATTAGGTAGGTTATATGGGCTTCGTTTCATTTGCGAGCAAACTTTAATAAGCGCGCGCGGAATTGCGTAAAAGAGCGAGGCTTTTCGTCGAGAGCTGTATATACACGCTACCCCCGACTCTCGCTGCTGCGCCCCTTCCTCCGACCCCGCACCAACGCCGCACGATTCCTCCTCCTGTATGTGGCACGGCGTTTTTTGACCGGCGCGCGATGCGCCGTTTTCGGTTTGAGCGTTTTTTTTTTGTTTTTTTTTTTTATCCTCTTCCGGTTTCTATCTTCCCGGCATCGGACGTAACGAGGGCGTGCTCCCTGCCGTATACGTGCTGGGCAATTTTTAGGCGCAGGAATCTACGTGCAGCCAGCTTTCTATTTTTATTTGCAATTTTTTTTTTAAATCGCTCCCTCGTAATCGCCGTAATTGCGGGATTTCCTTGTGTTCAAAGGTTTGTTATTGAAAATTTAAAAAAATTAGGGACCCGAGAAAGCTCTGACAAAGTGCAGCTTCAACTCACGCATCCCCCTATTCTAATTGCAAATACTACGACCGATCGTCCGTATATACAGAGCCACGAGCGTTTATTTCGTATTCGATGTGGTAGTTTTTGCAAAAGCGAACGCGTTTCTTTGATCGATTGAAAGATTGTTGAACCTGTTGCAACCAAGTTCATTATATAGGTATCAATATTATAATACCCATCTCAGCCGATTACAAAATGCACAATGTATTTAATCAATGATATAACTGAACATAAATGTCAATACCACTACTGTCAACAGAATACAAACTGATGTTCAGCACCTTCACTGGGGTTAAGCTTCGTTCATTAAAATACCGAGAAGATACGATTTGAATGAATTTTCTGGATTTTTTTGGAAACATTCTGTTCACTTGAAAAAGTGTGAGCCATCCTACTAGAATTCCAGGAGCAAAAGAAATTCAGGGGTTGCGTGCTGAAATATTTCTCCGCTGGGTTCGGGCATGACACCTCAACAGATAAAGCACGAAAAGTCACAATATCGATGATGAAAACAGTAATACCCTGATAAAACTCAGACACTTGTAAAGGCAAGAGCGAACAAGCGACGGCCTCAAATGGATACAATAGAAACGCGCCGAGGAGAACAGAACGATTATACATGTATATGTATATACGTTATACAGCACAGCTCTGAAAAGCCAGCGAAAGACAGTGGGTATAAGGTATTGCAGAAACGGGGGGGGCTTAAGACTCGTCAGAAGGAAGTGTGAACAATTTCCAAGCATTGTCGAGACGGTAAATGTGGATGGCAGTTGGCGTCGGTAATTATTGGAGCCCGTTTGAATCATGTTTCCTTCATTAGCAGTCTCGGTTCGCTTTCCCCCCCCCCCCCCCCCCACCTCCTTCCCCCCTCCCCCGCCACCCCGAACCGTCCCTCCACCCACGCAGCCAACTCTCGGCGTCAGCTCGCGCTGAATTTCGCGCGGAATTACCCGCCATTATCATAATTGCGCTATTACTGATAATATCTGCGACTCCGCGAAGGAAAAGGGGGGGGGGGGGAACGAGTCGAAAGCGCGGAGCGATGCGCGCGGCTTAATCCAGTTTCTATTTATAGCGCTTTTCGGACTATATACACGATACACGGGGCGCGCGCGCATCATCGGTGTAAACGAGAGTTGCCGAGAGCGAGCTATTTTTCTCGGCTTTCTCGTTTCAAGCGCCAACTTATGGACGCGAATCGCCGCGACGGGGCGGCGGGCAAACGCGGGGGAGGAGCCTGATGCACGGGGAGCGACTCGACTTCGTTCCGGCGCGATATTTGCGTATATTTGCGTTTGGATGCACCTTTTGTTGTTTTGTTTTTTTTCCCGTCATCATCGTACGAATGTATTATAAACGCGTACAGTTGCTTCTTTTTTAGTATCGAGCTTCCGAGGGAAGAATTTTAATTTTAAAAGCTAAATTGTACTAGAAAAAAACGTAGGTAGAACACCGATTTTTCAAGTATTCCAGATGCAATGGATACGATTCTCGATATATTTTCTCACAGTTATCTATTGTAACCATCGTAGGAATATTCTGGGTACGCATGTGTTCTGTAAAAACACTCTTGTGGTCAAAATTTGGTGACCATGTAGCTCTAAAGGAGCATACGAATCTCCAACCCGTATTGTTCGCTTGTGCGCTTTAAAATAGGCTTTTTTGCTGAAAGTTTCTGAAGATAACTTGTATCTGAAGGATTTCTTACCAATGTGGGTCCGCTCGCGTCTCGTGACACGGCTCTTTTTCCTGAAAGCTTGGGAACCTTGCAAGCCTCCGACCCCTATACGAACAATTTATGTTAATTTGCTGAAGGTGACGAAAGAATTTGGTACATTTTGCAACAATGGGAACTCTCCACATAATTTTCACGATTCCGCTGGAATTTTGTTCATAACTTTCGGCCGGATTCCAAACTTAATTTGATTTCTCGTGTTTTAATATCTTTAATAATCTCTTTGGCGGTGGAAAGAAACCTAAATTGAGATTTAAATTTTAGGAATCCATCCCTGCAACAAGCTTGAATTGCTGTCGAAACTAAATATGTTTCTGGAACTGTGATTTGATGGACTAGTTCACCCATGATGTGTCAACTTTAATCCAAACACACTATTATATTGATGTATTGGAACTGTTATTTTAACTTCCCTATTTATGAGGAAATTATCATCCGTTGTCATCGGTAACGAGGACTTGTTGGGAAATGATGAACCATCCACGAATTTTATTCAGAACATTTTGCTCTATAAAAGTGAAATTTGTGTCTTGATTAATATACATGCATACGAACTCTCGGAACTATATAAATGTCACGAACAATAAAGTTTCAAGAGAATATTAAATTTTTCCATGAATTCGTGAAAAACGTTTCGTCTTTTTCATTTTTTGAGTATTCTTGTGAAATAGTATTTTGAATGAGACGTACTGTTTCATCAATCGTTTCATTTAACATAACATGGCAAATCCTAATCACCCGCGTATTCCGCTGGTAGGAATATTTTTCAGATCACAGCAGAAAATCATTTTTTTTTATTTCCCAGTAAGAGGATGCTTTCGTGCGTATTTAACGGCTCTCCGGGGTCGTCAAGAAGAAGCCATAAATTCTCAAAACACGCGGAAGGCGTTAAACTCGGGAGGACGAAAAATCATTCGACCCCGACAGCTGATCCGCGTCGATTGCTCAAACGGGACGTTCGACATCCCCATCATCATCATCATCATCGTCACGGATATCAAAAGAAGCCGAAGAGGAGGAGGAAGAGCAGGGAGCGCCCCGAGGTTATCCAAGTTGTGCAAGACGATCGCGGCGGACCCGATGCCATCGATACACGAATAAGGTATACCCGCTCGCGGAGGTACAGCAGCAGCAGCAGCGGCAGCAGGAGACATAGGTACTACGTTATAGACGCGCAAGCTCCAAGGCAATTAGGATACGCAGCGGGGGCTCCCGATAGGTTGGCCTGGCCTTGACAGCTCGTCCCGAAAGGGGTAAAGAATGGAGGGCCACTGCGGCTACGAGCTACGCTAATAAATCCCCCAAACCTGTTAAGCTCCATTATGGGCACGGTTGTGTATAGCTGCTCGCGCGCGCGCGCCCGTGTATGTGCGGGGGAGGGGGGGGGGGGGGGGCCGCGGCGCGGGGGGGGTTTAGTTTGGTTTGGTCTGCGGGCAAATTGGCTATTTAATGGATTATCGCAGGATGATTGGATGTGCGCGCGTGTGTTTTTGGAGCGCGATTCGTAGGATACGCACCGTACGAGCTGACGGAATCGTTGAATTTCGCGCGATACGTTGGCAGGAGGTATGTATATAATTTATCGCTCGTGCTAGTACATTTTAAATATGATTCGTTGTACTTTATCGTGAGAGATTAATTCATGCGAGTTTCGACTGTCAAGATTAGTGCACTTGGCGTTTCATGCTCTATTGGATCCGTCCGATTTTCGACCCGATCATTTGGGACATCTGAAAAAAAGACAATTCGACCACTCGCACGGTGGAACATTGAAACAAGCATCATTTAAAAAAGTTACGAATTATTACAATGTATTATCATTATTTTATATTATACGGATGATTATTCGATAAGCGATCCAATTCTACTCGCAGTTTCTGTACAACTTCATACCCGTTGTTTAAATCGTCGGAGTCAAAGTCCAAATCTGCAGCTCTCTGCCGAAGAATGATCATTCCAACGATTCCTCCCCGTTCTCTGCTGCTGCACTTTGATCGACGATTCACCGCGCACCGACGTTACGCTCACAGCCCGCCGCCCACTCCTCTCTCTCTCGCCTCAAACGCCATCGTCGCCATCACCGCCCCCCCCCCGCTCCTCTCGTAAAATTCGCAACTCTCGAAATTACGAATATTAATTGCGTTTCGCAGACACGTGAAGGGAAGCTCCGAGCAGCGGGATGAAGCGCCAAAGAGGCCGGGAGGGAGGTACAGCGAGCGGAGCCGTACAGATCGGGGATGCTGAGTGCAGATGTCAACCTATTATCATCCCCCTCCCCCCCGCCTCCCTTTGGACCCCGTCGCGTCCGACTCTGCCTCCGTCCCTCCCTCTCCTCCGCCTCGCCGATTTGGATTGTAAAGTTAACAATGTTATACCCCGCGTCGCCGTATCGCCGAGCGCTGTACCGTGCGCGAGAATACAGTTGTATAACGCACTTTGTGTGTTATGTATGTACGATACACACCGGCAGCGGAGTATCATTGTCGACGTGTCGTCTGCAGAAGAGGCGGTGCTGACTACCCCACCCCCTTATTCGTTCGCCGCCTCCACGCGCGCGCCCCGATCTTTTGAGCGAGACTTTGCCGCCCGCTTATCCATCGCAAGTGTATGAGTTACGCAGGTATACGGGCTCGTACTTATCACTGCCTATTTTCGGATTTCCAGGGCCGGAATGTATCATACGCAGGACGTGATGTCCCTATAGAGGGAGATTCAAGTTTCAGATGGGCGGGCGGGGCTTCATTCGCCTTTGTGTTTTTTTTTGTGCTGAATTCTGATGCCATAGTATTATGCGCTGAGGAGGATTCGATGTTCATTACTGCATGGTGAGGTGGAATTAGTGTCTTTCGATCGATCATGGAGACACTCAAAATCGTATTTTCGTCGTTTACGTCCAGCAGCGAAACCAAACGTCGTATGCCTTATCATATGCCTTACATAAGCCATGAACTCGATTGTATGCGTCTCCTGTCTCAATCGTAGGTTTGTAATTAGATAACCAGGATAATACCTTCTTCGTTATTTTTGCGTCCGTACATTGTCCTATTTTTGTATACGTCTTTTTATAATATTACAATACTTTTGTATACCTTTGTATATTATTCTTAGATTTGTGTATACGTCTCACTAGCTGTCATTTATGTGCTTGTTCTAGTCGTATCACAAACCATTGCGTGTTATCTCAAATTAGTGTGTTCTTTTATTTTTTTTTATTTTTTGACTCACTATTGTATTAATATTTTTAAATGTGTTTTTTAGAATTAAGTGTCTTTTAACGCCGTGACTACCTTTATTGCAAATGTATTTCAATAAGCTTGCGTTTTAGGTATTTAACTTTTACCATACGTAGAACATTATTTGATGTATTTATTTTTAATCGTAAGTAGAATATTACTTCTTTAGTATTGGATTGTTTGGACTAGGTAATCAAGCACTTGGGGCATATGTGCCCATTTGTTCATGTATGCATTCTCACCATGTAAGTAAAACTAATATGGGCCTTGAGCCCTTAGTTTCTCGATAAACTATTAAACTGTTGAACCATCATTGCTGCGGAATCAAAAAAAGGTGCTCGCGCCGAATGCAAAAATCCGCATACTACCGCCCGCGCGATTAAAACCAATCTCCGACGAGCCCGAAAAAAAAGGACAAGCCCGCGAAAAAGCAGCGGGATCCGAAATTTTTTTTTTTTCGACGAGCCATCTGAATTTTCATCATGCACACGCGCGGGTCCGATACGCGGGAGATCCGCACGATGAATCGGGGAAAAAGAGCTTCCGACGGAGCGCAGCCGGCCGGCAGGTGGTACGGCAGTGTAGGTCGGGGGGCGGGGGAGGGCACGGAGAGAGGAATCGAATCGGAGTCGTGGAACGACGGGGGGGGGGGGGGGGACTGAATTACTCCCCCCCAGCCGGGCCCCTCATCTTCCGCCGGCGCTCGGTCATTTAATAAAAGTATGAATATCGCCAATAAAGCTCGTCGTCGCTCGTTCTCGAATAATTTCCACTCTATCGAAAAATAATTATACCCCATCGCCGTGGACCGCGCTGCCGGCTCGACCCCCCCGCCCCCCCGGGCGCTCGAATCGCCTCAATTATATTTCCTCCTCGCTTTCTTTCTCGTTTTCACCACTCGAGCCGATTTCCTCCCCCCACCCTCTGCGACCGATTTTCCCTCTTCCATCGGCTGTACACTATACGCGTCTCTCTCCGCTCCGTGCGACCCTCATCATCGCCAGCGCCGAGCGTCTCTCTCTCCCCGCGGCTTCCTTCTCGCTGTACACGAGCGAATCCACTTGTCCGATGTTGTATATACACAGGCCGAGGGCTCTCCTCTGCTGTAGAGAGTCGGGACGGCGATCGCTTTTTTTCCTCGTTGTTTTTTTTTTTTTTTTTTTTTTTTTTTTTTTTCTTCCCCTTCATT
>JAPYYV010020239.1:0-14742 GCA_030522625.1 Copidosoma aretas
TATATATATACCTTTATCTATGCTTTCCTATTTTTGTAGATACAAATCTCTATTTGTACATCTTATAGTTTAAAAATTGGTTTTGCTGCCTTAGCGTGCAAGCTATATTTTTTCTATATCTAAATATCTCTTGAATCAAAAGAACAAAATTTTACATTTACTATTGTTATCTTAGTCACAGTGCCTCCCTATTATGATGGAGTTTTACTTTAGTATTTAGGCTTTGTTTTACCATAGTTTTCATTTCCGCTTAGTATGTACTCCTAAAATATTTGTAATAATGTCTATGCCTTAAATTTAAGGATTATATTTTTGGCTGCATTCTTACATTCGCGAATTTTCTCGATAATAATCTTCAATTATTGTCCCTCTATACCATTTCTCCTACTTCCTGCATTTCGTATGTTTTCCTTGAATTAAATAACTTTTAGCTTCACAACCTTTTAATTTCGGTTTCACTATACATATTCAACTTATTATTTACATTCATAAATTCACTTCTGAAACTTTAGCAATGCTTTTTCATACTCTGTCTAAGTGGATTATATATTAGCTACTTGACTCTGTGATCCTTGGTGTAATTTTCAATATATATTTTTTGTGCATTCTAATATGTTCTCTTTTTCTGGATTTGTAAAGGCTTACTAAATAAATAATAAAAGCATAAAAAATATGTTTAGCTTGTCATAAGTCAGTACACCTTTAGCTTGGATTATGTTTAATTTATCTACTATGTTCAAAGAATTTGTTTTTTCTGTAAACATATAATTCTGTAGTTGGATGCATATTTATATCAGAACCTATGTGATTAAATTTTTGTATGGTTTTATGAAATGAGGGGAATCCGCCCCTGCACGCTTCGCGCGCCAACCACTAACATTTAATTAAACATATTTGTTTTCATGATTTTAAAGAAAAATATAATGAATAAGTATATTATAACGTACGGTCATAATTTTTATTTATTAAAATTACTGAAAATTAATTTTTAAAATCTAATTTTCAAATTTACCCGTTGTTGACCAGGCTCGACCAATCACACAACCAATAAAAAAACTTCAGTCACGTGACCATCAATCTTTTATCGCAAGATAAGCGTTTTGGTATTTATTTAATAACTCTAAATGTCCGTCACCTAACTGAAGGTTAGTAAGAACAGTTATCAGCAATCTCTTGGGGACGAGTTTAAATTATCAATCAATATCTTGCTATAAAATTTTTTTTGTGGCCTATCTATTAATTTATTGTGTAGCCTCTATCAATGTTCGCCTGTTTTTTATGAGAATCTATGTTTATTAGATCCTATAACTTTTATTCTTAAATACATATTCTTTCCATATCTAGTACTTGGACGAATAAGTTTTCCACGCTACTTTTTTATACATCTCTAAAATGCCTATCCAAAAAAATTCTACATTTACTAGTATTATTAGGTTACAGTTCCCTGCTATTTATTCTATACTTTCTACTTCCAACATTTAACTTTGCTCTATTATGGTTGGTTTCTCTCTCTCTCTCTCTCTCTCTCTCTCTCTCTCTATCCATCTATCTATCTATCCATCTATCTATCTATCTATCCATCTATCTATCTATCTATCTATCTATCTATCTATCTATCTATCTATCTATCTATCTATCTATCATCTATCTATAATATAAGCATGTACAGTGCATGTATCTTTGATGTGACGATTAGATTCTTAGCCATAATATTAGAGTTGCATATCTGTTTTTCTAACAGTTATTTTTCATTATTGTTTGCCTATGCCTCTTTTTTTGGTATCCATATTTCGTTTGTCTGATGAACAAAAAAAAATTTTAGTGTTAGAACCCTTGAATTTTTGTCTTACGATGTACATTCACCTTATTCTCTATATTTATTATCTATTACTAAAACTCAACCAAAGCTTTCAGGTTTATAATATATTTTCCATGACCTACTTTATATGTTACTTAGGTAGTACCCCTATTTATTTCCAGTACCAAAATTTTTAATATGTAGTTTCAGAGTCTATTTGTATGGTAAAATATCCTTGTATCGTAAAAAGCCTGTCATGTAAATAAAAAGGAATCAAAATGGTTTTGCCTGTTCTAAGTCAGTGCACCCCTATGTCATACTTAATATAATGAATTTGCTAATCGTTTGCTGTATTTTTCTCTTGTAATAAACATATATACCTGTGTAATCATATTCATTTTATTATCTATAAAATTAAATGCATGTTTTCGTGTTTTTTTCAATCGTTTAAAAACTTTTTTTCTCATTAATGATGGATATTTAAATCACATTCAATTATTTCAACTGCTTTTTGAACTTCTTAGATTACGAACCTTTAACTTTTCGTGTCATCATCTTTTTCTACCTAATACCTTTGACCATAACTTTATCTTTTAGCCTTTAAAACTATTTACTTATTTTCTGTACAAAAATGTTGTCTCCTAGCCTCTTTTTCCATCTTTCATTCTCGTATGTTCTGTTAGATTATAGAAACTGTTGAGTTATGGTAGATTTAAATTTTCAGGTCTGCTATTTATTCAACTAATTTTCTATGTTGCTTAATTCATTCCTACGACTTTACCAATGCTAAAAGAAACTCTGTCTAAATAGGTTTTACATGTAAGCTAATGTGTATGCCATTACAGGGAATTTCCTCATTTTCATACGCTAAATTCTACACTTATAGTTATTGTAATTGTCATATATCTTTTAATCTTCATGTAACAAAAAAAAGCAAACAACAAATCTTGACTTTTTTTGGTTTCTTTTAATTCCACGTGCATCTATTTCTTATTTCATTGTATTTATGTTTACTCTTTTGACTATGTCCTAAGTATTTATTGTATACGCAATTTTATTCCGTTTTAGAACCCCTTGGTTTTTGTTAAAGTAATTATTCGCAGTTAAGTCCTACAACCACTAATTCATTTTTGGGCCTATATCAATGCTTTCCGATTTTTCTTCCTTACATCTTTGTCTTGAAGAATGTGTGCCTTTTGTTTAAAAGTCTCTCTATATTGATTAATTTGTCCCTTAAATATTGAAAATCTCTAATAGAGCTCTGCCTTAATTGATATTTAATGAACTGCTGTGAATTCAATCTAATCTGTGAGGATTTTTGCTCTATTTTTACAGTCATAATATTGATTATATAGTTTATGTACCCTACTATACGTCCTTTGATTTCCCTGCAACTTAGAAAACCTGTTAAATGTTATGTCTTGGTTTTTTTATTTATTTTTATCGTTATTAGCATTTATTTTTGTATATTTATACCTATGTAAATATTTCTATAAGTACATTATCGTTCGTTCTCCAGACATGGTAGTGTTTTAATGACTTTGAAATTTCATCTTTATTTATTTCTTGTATTTTTTCTATTTTTGTCTAATTCGCCGTATTTTAAAATCTCAGTGTTAGAAATTTATGTCTTGTTATATGTTTTTCCTAAACTCCGATTACCAATAGTGATTATAAGCCTTCATCAATGTTTTCCCATTGTCTGAAAGTACATTCTGTGACCAAATTTTGTTACATACAACTGTTTTAAATAGTCTCTTTCTTTATCTTATACTTTAAAAATTACATCTGATTCTATTTTTTCTACTTTTAACTTTAAAATATGTTTGTTTTATATTTTTCTTTTCCCAATACCGTATGCAACAACATGTACATTTATCATAGTCTACACGTCTCTTACTAAGGAATTACATTCTTGTCTGTCTGATTGCACTATAGAATTTGTCTTTTTTTCTACATTTTTAATATATCGTCTTTCTATGTCTATTTTTCTTATTTGATACATTTTATTTGTTCTGCTAAATCGACACATTTTTTAGCCTTAGACCCTTTTAATTTTAGTTTTGCTGTTAAACTTATTTTCCATATTGATTCATTAGGCTGTGAAAGTGTACCAATGCTTGTCCGTACCCTTCCTTAATAGTTTTTCACGAGCTGCTGGGACTCTTATTGTACTTATTGTCATTTGATTGTCGTAACTGAAATTTTTTTTCTATAGTTTATGTTTTTGTTTTTTTTAATTTCCTGTAATTTTCCGGTATTTTTAAAGGTTTGTTACGTAAAAAAAAAGGATCAAATATATTTGCTTTTTGTAAGTCAGTGTGCCTCAATTTTTGACCTGACTATATTTATATATTCTTTACCGACACGGTGGCGCAGTGGTAGATTTGCAGTTTCGTCGATCACCAAAGTCAAGCAGCGTTTGGCTCGATTAGTACTTGGATGGGTAACAGTTCAAGTCTCGCCGTTTGCCTCGAGGTTTGCTTCCGCTGTTTTTCTTCGTGGATCGATTAACTACTTATCTTACATTACGGACAACGTGAGCGGGAGGTGTGCAGGAGTTAGGTCCTGGTGTCTATGCCCTATACCTGGACATACACTCCAGGTCAGAATGCAGGCTATACACCGGACCGTTCCGGGTAGGGTTTTTCCCCACCCCACAGGACTTGTCCTGGGCGAATGTGGAATGGTTGTTAGTCACCCCTAGCCCCTCCCATCCCTCTTTCCTTTTCTCTCCCAAGTGTTGAGTGCCCTGAGTAGTGTCTTTAGAAAAGAGCTGGACGTATACAAATACACTACGATATAAAAAAAAAAATTTATATTTCTTTTTTACTATGTTTCAAGTATTGTACGTGTTTGCGTGAAAAAATAATTAAAAATTTAATATAGGCTTATAACCTTTGAGTTTTTATTGCCTGGTATTTTCGTTCAAGCCCTATATCAGATATCTCTGAGCTTTATCAATGCTTGCCTATTTTAGTGAATAGCTTTAAATCTCCTTTGATAAAGACTTTATAACCATCTAGATTCAATACCTACATCTTGTATTTAAAAAAAATAGTTTTGCTGCCTTTACATGTGAACTATATTTTTTGTGCATCTTGAATAAAAGGAACACAATATTATATGTATTCGTATTATCTCCTACACAGTGCCCTATGTTCAGAGTATATTTTTTCCAGTAAGCATGCATTTAAGTATTGGGGTGCATGTACATGTCAGATCCTTTGTAATTATATTTTGGTCTGTTTTTTGAAATAAGTGTTTTCGTATTTATTTAATGACTCTAAGTGTCCGTCCATTATTTGCTTTTTACCTTATCATTTTTTTTTACTGTTTTACTAAATTTATTAATTTATTTATCTTCACGAACTTTTATTTTTCGTCATGCTATGTCTTTTTGTCTTAGTTCTAATATTTATCTCAGAGCCTCAATCAATACTTGTCTGTTATTTTACGAGGACTAAATGTATTAGCTACTGTAACTTTCCTTTTCCAATACATTTTTTCCCCATGTTTCATACTTTTACAGTAAGTTTTCCACAACAGCATATGTGTGCAAAAAACAATTCTGCATTTATTTGTATTTTTTTAGGTCGAATTTCTCTGCTATGCTTGTCTATCTCTTGTATAGACGTCTTTATCTTTAAGCTTTTGAGCCTTACAATTTTAGAAACCGTTTTTTTGACTTACTATATCTTAATATTTTATTAATATATTTTTCTACCCCTGTTTGTGGTTTGTTTCAATATGATTCTTTAAAATTCGTATATGTTTGTCTCGGTAATTTGGTCTCTTTATAAAGAATGGGATGTTTGCTGCATCCTAACACTTTTACACTGTCTATTTAATGGTCTTCAATTATTGTCTTTATGTCTTTTTCTCCTATTTCTTATAAATTGTATGTTCTGCTAGATATAATAAACTTTTCAGCTTTAGCATGTATGTCTGTCTTGCTGTGTATGATTATTTTACCATCTATGTTAATTTTTTTACTCCTAAAATTTTACCAATGGTATTCTATACTCTGTCAAAGTAGAGTTTTTGTAAGCTGCCAGGACTATAACTTCAAGTATTGTTTAAGTAAGACTATCATTCTTATTTGATTCATTATCATACCATTTATGAAATTATGTACCATTTTGTATGATTTTAAGTTTGTCTGTATCCCTAAAGATGTGTTTTATACATTCAAAAAAGATTATAAGGTTTTTTACTTCCTTTCAGTGAGTATTTCCCTACCTCTTATTTTACTTCATTTGTCTTTATTTTTGGACTGTGGTTTAAGTATTTTCATTATAGTAAGCATTTAGTTCTGCATATTCGTATGCATGTTTGTGTCACTAAATTTTAAGTTAAAATCTCGTCTGTTTTTTAAATTAGCTTTGTTGTATTTTTCAAATAATTCCAAATTAATATTACCTGATTTTCAGATACAACCAAGTTCATGTATTTTTATATCTATTTTTTTTAGAACCCCTAAGTTTCTGTATTGATATGTGTTTTCCTTACTATCTTTAAATTTATCTTATTATCCGTACATGTTGTACCTGCAATTTTTTGAATGATCTGAAATTGATGTCTATGTATATTTAACTTACTTTTTTCATTAACTAAAGGGCCCCCTGCGCGCCCCCCCCTCTCTCCCTCAAATTAATCAAACATTATTATTTTTAGGATTTTTTGAAGAAAAAAAAAAATGATTTGATTATTTGAAAATATATAGTTGTAATCTTCATTGAATTTACAAATTAAAATGTTTTCCTATTCATTTTTCAAAATCTCATTTTCAAATTTACCCGCTCTTAGCCAGCCCCAGCCAATCACGAAACGAATAGAAAGGCTTTAATCACATGATAATTAATCTTTTATCAGAAATTTTTTAATGTTTTCAAACTTTACTAACGCTTGTCAATACTCTCTCTTATCATGTACTGATACAAATTAAAGTTTAAGAATTATCCCTCTATTCGTATAACTTTTACCTCATTGTCATTGTATCGTTCGTGTGCCTTTTTGTACGTCATCTAATTAGCATTTCTCATGAAAAAATCTATCTGACAGAAATGCTAATTGACTGAACCCTAAAAGACATTCTGTAGGGGATGATGAAAAAAAGTACCAAACAGAAAGGAAGGTACTCCGACCCCAAAGATTAACCACGCATGTGATGTAATGTATATTAACTGATAGAGCCTACATATCATTACAGTACTCTTAAGGAATTAAGTAGAATTAAAATTTTTCGTTTCTACCAAGTCCGTATACCTCTACTTTTTATTAAATTTTTTTCTTTTTTCATGTTCTGGATTACGTTCAAAGTGTTTTTTATAATTTATTTACGTATATTATGTGCAGGTAAGCTTGTCTACATCACTAACTCTATAAATATATATTCTTGTCCGTTATTTAGAATTAGCATTATTGTATTTTGTGATACTTTAAAGTGTCATCTTGATCTCATTTGCCTAATTTCTATATTATGTCCATTTTTACATAACCCACTAGTAGCACCAAGGTGTGCAGCAGGTTAAAAATGTAATTTTATAATCATAACTGCTTTCATTAAGAGTTGAATACCTTTGTAACCTTAAACAAAATTTTTAAATATACATGAGTGTTTTGATTTTTACACATACACTTTTATCACAGCAAGATTAATAGTATTTTAATTGTTTGTACTTAATATATTTATTTTAAAAAAATGTGGTTTTACGAATAACTCACTCGATTCAGTTCAAAAAAATATCCAATAATTTATCACTTACTTATGGTTAGCATCATCATCGTAGTTTCGTTCTTTGGTTTTGCAACATAACTTGTTTCAAATGGAAACAACTTATTACATTGTGTTTGATAATGAATGAACTTAACTAATCAACTACTTGGTGTGATAATTATTTTGAATATAATCGAAAAACCGCTGCCAATAAACACAAAGCTTCCTCAACAACATTATTCTGTAATTATTTACTGAGAAAAAAAAGAACCGCTGCCAAAAAATTAGCACAAAGCTTTCTCAACAACATTATTCTGCAATCATTTAACTAAAAAAAAATATTAAATTAAATATTAAATTAAATATTTAAAATGCGGAAAGAAGCGATTTTCATGCTCTATGATGTGGAATTATTTCGAAAATAACATTATAATTTTTACCCGAATAGTACAAAAAATATTGTTAAAATTTTTTAAAATTAAAAACAATTGAACAAATTATTAGAACTTAGTAGTGAACTTAATGTACGTGATATAATCATCTTGTAATTAAAATATTATTGAAATATATAAAGCTATTCAATTATCTATAGAATGTAACTATGATGAAATAAAATTTAAATTTATTCACTCCAAAAACAGCATAAACTGTTTTTTTAGCATTAAAAATTGTTATAATAATCATGAAGTAAAAAAAAAAATTTGTAAAATAAATGAAGCTGTGTTGATGCTTCATAAGAGGAAACTATTATAGCAATCGATTTTTAATTGTTTTACCCTAACAGTCACAAGAAACCACTATTTGGAAATAAAAAATTGTTATAACAAACTTAACAAAGTATGACACTTGAATTTTTTTTGTAATCAATACAAGGATATGAAAAAAAGTATTTAAACGTTGAATCATCGAAATCACTCGAAGGGTTTCTAAGATATGAGTGATTTAGCGCAAAAAACTTAGTATTTCTTTAATTAAAATCAAACAAAATAACTTATTAAGATGATTCATAATGGAAAATAAAGCTACTTTGAAGCTTTATCAGATGTTACCATTTAGAATTTAAAATAAGGTTTTTTAACCATTACAAAAGAAAAAAATACCGTTTTTTACCATAAAAATCGTTATATAATCCTTGATAAGGTATTAATCTCAAATTTTTCATGAACAGCTGAATGGATAAATGAAACAAATCTTTTCATCATCACAACTCTTAAATTTTTTACAGAGATATCAGTAATTTTCCACAAATATCTTAGTATTTCTTTAATAAAAACTATACGAAATAACTTATCAAGATTATTCAAAATGGAAAATAGAGCTATTTTGAAGCTCTATCAGATAATACTATTTGTAAATTTAAAATAAATTTTTTTAACCCTTAAAAAACCCGTTTTTTTTACCATAAAAATCGTTATAAAAACCTTAATACAGTATAAAACTTTTAAAAAAAATTTTGAGCCGCCATAAAGATAGGAAAACAAAAATTTTAAGCCCAGACTCATTGAAATCTATCGTTGGGTTCCTAAGATATGACTGATTACACACACACACACACACACACACCAACACAGACAGACTTTTTCTAAAAATGGTATTTTTTCACTTTAGATACTACATAAGACATTTCTAACGTGATTCCACAAAATTGTGTTTTTTTACCGATGAGGAAGCAAAAATTAGTAATGTTGACATTGCCGCTAAAACTTTGAACAAAAGTATAGGTGTTAGCTTTCGTTCGGTTTTTAACTGCACCTTGGCACCGCTAGTGGGTTAATATGACGAATTGTCTTATTATTTATATGTAACTATAAGTGTAATATATAGTTTCTGTGCTTTTTAATATGTCTTTCAATTTTCCTCTATCATGAAATTCCGATGAAAAGGGGAAAAAATTAATCTTTAAGGCGTTTTCCAAACAGTGATGCCAGAGACCCAAGACTTTTCTACTATATATAGTTATAGAGTCATCAGGCGGAGAGCTGGCGACTATATCTGTATACAGCAGAAAAGTCTTGGCTCTCTGGCATCACTGTTTCCAAATCTAAGTGTCCCTGCGATCTAATTAATTTTAATTATCTCTACTATACGTGTAAAGTAATTTTTTCGTTGTGAGCGTGTAACTCTATGTATTGTATGCAAGTGTACGTCACTATTCCTACAGTGTTATTTCTATCTGTTTGTAAACAAAACAATTATTATAAATGACTAAATTATCGCATAATTTTACCCTTACGTAGCCCATTGTAGTTTTCTTTGTACCCTCCTCCTCTCACCGAATTAAATTTAGCCTTTTCTATTTTTTGGGTCAAAGTTTTTAATGCAAAATCAAACTTATTATTTATCCTAAGATGATATTAAGATAGCGAACTTACTTATTTTATTACATATAAGATATTATGACAAATCTTCCACGCGAGAATTTTAACAGCACAAATTAAAATGAGATAAAGGCCTCAGTTACTTTAGGTAACGCGCTATATTTAAAAAATGGAATCATGCCTTAATTTGTTGCGGGATCCTTTAACTTTTTGCAACATAAAATAAAGCTACGTAACTAAGAATCAAACCCCCCGCCTCCCACAAAGCTCAGCGTAGCAATTTATCATACTCCCTCCCCCTACATTGACTACGTAGTTCATGAAGGACTCCATATTTCTGCTAAGTCGTATGAATAGTTTATTTCGTTTCAAAGCCTCTATTAGTGCTAACCTACCTTTTGTACGTACATCTTTGTCTCTAAGTTTCTGTAACATAGATGTATAAAATAGTCTGATACCATGTATTACAATTTAATAATTAATTTTTCTATCGTTGCATACGCAAACTACTTTTCCTGAATATTTGGATGCCTCTTAAATGAAAAAAACAAAGTTTCTAATAAATTCTTATGATTTCAGTCTGTATATCTTACCATCTCTGAATTCTAAATTTTAAGTTCTGACGTTGGGCTTTATTTTATGAAAGTTTGATATTATAATTTTGTTTATAATCGAAAAAGTATCTGTACCTCTTTTTTAAAAGTGACATTCTCAGCCATATTAGAAAATTTACATATCCCCCTTTTTTACAATACTTTGTCATTTATTACTTTTTATTTCTTTTTTCATCTACTTTCTATATTTTGTCTGCTCTGCTAGATGAAAACATCTTTTAACTTTGGAACATTTTGATATTTGTCTTACAACCTTCGTGTAACTTAATGCCTACATTCATTAATTCATCTCTACAACTTAATTATTATTCATACTCTGTCTAAATATATTTTTCACGGATCACTATAATTTTATACATCGTGTATTCATTGGCAAAGCCAAATTCATTATAAATTGTTTGTTTCTCTTTGTATGTTCCCTAAATGTCTTTTTGAAAATCTGCTGTACGACTAAAAAAACGTTTGATTATTTTGTGATTATTCCAAGTATGTACTTTTATTCTTCACTACCTTATCAACTACAGGTTTATCTTTTAAAGTAAGTATATGTATTTCTTAGCAATTGTACGTCACTAGCTCTACAATTAAATTCCTACCTGTTATTCAGAAAAAGCCTTTTTTTTATCTATAGATAAATATCTTTTGATTTGTCTTTTACCTACTCATTTACTGCATTTTACAATTTATTCAACTTCAGAATCATTATTTTTGTTTTCTCAAGTATTTTCAAACAAGTTGTGTAATCATTCATTTATCTCCAAGCTTCTATCAATGCAAGCCTACCTTTTATACGTAAATCTCTGTCTCTAAGCTATTAGGACTTAGACTTTTGAAAACAGTAAGTATTTCTATACTAATGTGATTGTTTCTTTTAAATAATTGTTATCTATTTGATGGCTTTCAATATCTGCCTATCTTATTTTCTTCTATCTATCAAGGGTCAGTTTATTTTAACTATGAGCCTCTATTAATACTTGCCTATCATTTGTACGAACATCGTTGTCACTGATTTTTTGTGTCGTTGATTTTTAGGAATAGTTTATTTCTAACGTTCTATATCTTACGCTTTTACATTAAGTTCTTCAGCCTCCGCATACATGATTTAATTGCTTTGTTTTCTTCATTCCTTTAAAGTGAAAAAACCGCTTCCAATTTATTGGCACAAGGCTTCCTTATTCACGTGTACTTCTTTTTTTTTACAAACACTCATCAATTTTTTTTTTCTAAATCCAAAAACATCATCATTTGAGAAATTTCCTCTTCAAGATCTTCTACGACAAAATATTCTGAAACAACGTTTACTGGCGAAAAAATCCATATTTAAAAAAAAAAATCGAATTTCCAAAATCGATCAAATAGAAATGAAAATTTTTAGGAAATTTTATGATCTAGATTTTCTGCCACAAAATATTCTAAAACAACATTTGATAGCGAAAAAATCACTTTAAAAAAAAACAATTTTCCGAAATCGATAAAATTAAAATAAAAAAAACGAATCAATGAAATTAAAATTTTTTTTTCAGCAATGAAGGGTATCCAAAAACAAAAAAAACTTACAGAATATCCATCGTAAAATATTCTAAAACAACGATAAAAATCGGTCAAAGAAATCCTGAGATATGACTGATTACATACATTCCCTTTTTACATTCACACACACCTAGTACTAAATTTTTTTGATTCCATCCTAATACGTTTTTTTCTACATACTTCATCGATCTTTTAGAATTTCTTTAGTAAATTATCATACAACAACGGTAAAAATCTATTTTTTCGAAAAAATCGAGTTTTCTAAAATCATGAAAACCGAAACGACAAAAAAAAAGAATAAATCGAAATTTTCTTTTCATGAAGTAATCTGTATTCAAAAACAAAAAAAGTCCGGCATTCTTGAAATCGGTCAAAGAAATCCCGAGATCCTATTTACACCCACGCACACTCAGTTACTAAATTTTTTTAATTTTATCTGAAAACGTTTTTTTGTATAAAATTTAATGATCTTTTAGAATTTCCATCGTAAAATGTCCTACAATAACAATAAATAGCTTCAAAATCAACTTTTCCAAAAAAACTGATTTTGAAAAATCGATTAAAAAAAAAATACAGCAAAATTAAATTAATTTTTTTCAGTGGTGGTAGGAATCCAAAAACAAAAAAAAATAAGCCCTGTTGTATATGTTAATATTAAGATTGAATTTTCGACCGTTTAATTACAATAACGTAGGTGCCTGATGATATTTGATATTTCATAATGATATTTGATTATTGTATTTCTATGTTTTATACCTACTTCCTACATTTGTTCTGCTAGACTATGTAAAACAATATTCTAAGTCTAAGAGCTGCACAGCATTTGTATGTCTACGTTCATTCAACTTATTCTCTGTATTATTATATTGATTCCTAAATATTACTTTGAATTTGTTCTGTTCTCATGAATGTATTATTTGGCCACTAATTTTTTTCTAAATCTTTTTTAATGCTTGCCTATTGCTTGTGCCTACATATTTAACTCTAAGCTTTTTTGCCTTCAATTATCATGAATAGTTTGTCCCTCTCTATTTCCTAACATTTCCTAAATCTTTATTGTTTACATTACACTTGCGTCTCTAAGTTGTATATGATGATTTTAAATTATCAAGTGTCATATCGTCTGTTCAACTAGATTTAAAACAATTTTTAGCCTAAAATCTTTTGATTTTTTCCTTTCTACGTACATTCAACGTATTCTTTCTATTAATTAATCTATCTCTGAAACTGTATCAACGCTTCCCTATAATATAATGAAAACGACTTTCCATAAGCTATTTTATGTCTTACTCTAGGTGTTATGAGTGTTGTCCCTCATTGTCTACAACCAAAACTTTTTATAAGTATTTTCTATGTCTTTATAAGTCTTAAAATTTTTCTGTATTTCAAAACGTCCCTTGTATGAATGCAAAAGGGATCAAAGTATCCTTCGTCTCTAACTTTCTTTAATTTTATTTAGTTTTACTTTACGACTTTTTCCGCTGTGTTATATTATTTTAGTAATAATATATTCCTGTGTATTTGTATGCATGCCTATCTCTTACTAACGCTACAATGACTTTTTCTCTTTATTTTGTAGATCAAGCATTTTAGTTTTGTTGAATTATGTAAAAATTTCCTTAGTTTTTCAGTTTAATATTTTTACCAAATACAATTTGTTTACTATTTTCGCAATACTTATAACTTTAAGAACCTTCAACATTATGTTTCGCTCTGATTTTTTACTAAAATCCTATAATGATAGCTATTGAGAAAAGAAGGATTAGCAATAGCTCCCCCACTACTCCGCTTAATTAGTGCTTGGAGCACGCCCAGTAAAGTAAAAAAATGCGTCAAAATAATTACGTACGAATAACTTTATCTTTTAACCTATGAAAAAAATTTCTCATTTCTTACACGAACATTTTCGTCTCAAAGGCTACGGTAATAGAGCTGCAGATTGCGGAATCCGTCAAAGAGAGTTCCCCCACTACCACCATTCTTTAACCTTATGACTTTTTCTGCAGAGTGCCAAGACCCCCCCCCCCCCCCCCCCCTCTCCCCTCGCCCCCGCAGAAAAAATTTTCACCGTTTTTTTCTCCGCCTGGGGCGAGGGACCCCCCTTCCCTTGCTCGGAAATTGGCACTCTGCGGAATTCATCACAAGATTGGACGTTTATGCCTTTTTATTCGTTTAGAAGTCTCTATATATTATCAATAACTTTTTATGAACCTTTCAAGAATTGTAGAATAGGTACTCATAGATTATACTCCAGGAAATAGTTTTTCTGCTCTATCATACGTTTTTTATTTGTTTTTTCCATGTCTAAATACTTTTTTAAGTAAAAATAACGAAATTATACATTAATCCATATTTTAGACTTAATACCCCACCTTTTATTTTTAGTTTTATCCCAGAACTTTACAGTTAGTTACTTAATGGCTTATTTAATACATTATCTGCGTGTATATCAACCGACACGGTGGCGCAGTGGTAGAGTCGCAGTTCCGTCGATCACCAAAGTCAAGCAGCATTTGGTGCGGCTAGTACTTGGATGGTGACCGTTCGAGTCTCGTCATTTCGCCTTTGCTGTTTTTCTTCGAGGGTCCCCGAACAGAAAATCGTAGAGTGGCGATAGGTAGGCCCTCTGTAGGTTACCTACTTACATACCGAGGGCCTACTGAAGCCAAATGACGGGGCAAACGGTAGGCCCTCGGTAGGCACCCTCACTAACCAAGATCTAACCAAACATGGAGCTTTGGTTGACAGACACCTGATGCATGA
>JAPYYV010020242.1:0-10388 GCA_030522625.1 Copidosoma aretas
CGCGCCCCCCCCCCGCCCGCCGCCCCCGCCCCCCCAGGAGTGTACCGCGGGCAAAGGTGCGAAAGCCCCCCCCCCCCCCCCCCCCCTCCGACGTATACTCCGCCCGCCCGGCTGCCACGGGAAGAAAACAAAAAACAGACGAGCAGGACTCGGAGCGAAAATTCGCCACGCCGCGCGCAAACAGCGACCGAAGGAATATTCCCCGCCGCTCTCGTTAGCCCCGCCCGCCCGATGGCGCGCACAATGCGCTCCGTTCTGCCGGAAAATCGAAAAAAACCACTCGCCGGGGCGCGCCGAAGGGTTGAGCAAGCAAACGCGTCCGCGACCCTCTTCATTCCTCGTCGTGGTCTGTTGTTCCTACTCCCCCCGCCCCCCCCCACCCACCCCCCCCCCCCCGGCGCGCGTCATCGTTTGACTCGCTTTTTGTTACCTTCCTCTATTTTCCTCCTCCTCCTCGTCGCTGTGTACCATACACCCGCCGGTCTAGTCTCCCAGAAAACAAACAGACCGTTCGTCCGCGCAGCTCGCTATTCCACGCTCAAAAAGCGCGAGGGCCTATATATATATATAAATATATATATATGTATAGTACAGCCGCACTGCAGCTGCGAAAGAGACACAGCGCCTGCATCCACGCGGTGCAGCGGTACATCCGTCATTTCTTCCATTCGGTTCTTTGTCCCCAGCACCGGTGCGGGCCAACGGTGCAAAAGAGCTCGTCCGCGGGCACTCGTGAATACATACACATGTGTGCATATAGCAGTGCGAGGGCCTGGGCAGAAATTTTTGCTCGTCAGAGGGGCCGAGAGGGCCGCGGGGATATTGCGACGGCGGCTCGTATTTATACACTGCCGGCACAGGCAATAAAGGCTCGGGTTTCGGGAGGAGTACACGCGAAACGAATCTAAATGTAAATATTTCATCGCTGTAGCTGCGAGGATACGTTGTTACATATACTGTAGATATATATATATGTGTGCGAGTACGCGGAGGACGACGCGGCAACGATCGGTTAACGGGCCGTTGGCCGCACTTGCTTCCGCCGGTGCAGCAGCTGTTACGGTAAACCGATAGCCCCGGCAAGGTTTAATCTTTCGTATTATGAGCCCTCCCTGCCGAGTTTATTTCCATTAAAGCGATATTGAAGGACCGACTGGATATGGCTGTTGCTCTCCCGTGTCCTCGTCGGCTGGCGGTGTTATTGATGAATCCGTCTCTGCGGGCTCTGCGTTGACGACGCTGCGGGAGGCGGTTCCTTTTTTCCCTTCGTACGCGCAGGGGATTGGGCCTCGAGTGTTCGGTTCGGTAAAATTATAAAACTGGGGTTTGCATTTGCTAGTATGGTCATTTTTATGTTTCGTTTATCTCAGTGAGAAAAATCGTGCGTTTTGATCATTTTTATTTTCATCCGCAATTTTAATTCATCCATGGTACAAAAAAGCGTTTGGAAAATATTCTTTAAAAAAATGCTGCTTTCTATGGGAATGATTATTTCAAACATTTCTCTTTTGTTCTTTAACGTACATATTTAGGGTTCACATTACTCTTCAACTTAATTTTCACACATGTACCGAAATATCCCGACCCGATCCCCATGTATCTCTACGACCGTGAAGTACGAGTTGTCCCTCTAACCATCTGATCCACCAGTCAGACTACTGAAAGTTCAATCATGAAACTTCATACGCATCGTAGCATTATTCCAACTTATCCTATATATTAGTGTTTCTTGTGACGCAATACGTAACACCTCTCACTCAATTTTAGAAATGATTCCGTTGAATCATAGCTTGGTATAAAAAATAGATATGAATACACGTAAAATTTAATTGTGTTTGTAATATCGAAGTGGGTTGTAGGAGATCGATTTTCGTAATGAATAAGTAACGAACAGTAGGATGGAACCTTCATAGATAAAAATACACTGAAAACATTAATACAGAGGCAGATATTTAAATTATTTGATATCACACGTTCGTAGGATAAATTTTATTTTATATTCATAATAAAAAACAAATTTGATGATTTTTTATATTTTTTGTTTCAGGTAAGTTTCCGACTCCCGAGTGCTGAATGTTCAACTCTCCGTAAGTACAACATGACAGCATTTAAAATATCTCCCCAGACACTTATTCGCGCGCAGCAATCCGATACCACAGAATAGCTCGTCCGATCATACACGTCTGTTTCTACTTGCCGATACAATCCATAAGAAAATTCCTCAAAGAAACGTACGGCAATTGTTCTCTTGTCCAAGACTATATGGTCTCAGCATAATGTGAATTCTCGAGCCTAGTATCTAGGAAGATTCTCCTCAAATACTTGAGATACACACCCACACAGTGAGTACGGCGTCTGCGTAGCGCAGGGCAGTTTCGGTAGAGGACGAGCCCGCAACAGCGGCATTACTGCGTAGCCTGGTAGTTGGTATAAGGCAGGCGGATAGGTATACAAATGTACACACTCACCGCGAGCGGAGCATCTCTTTCATCGCGCCAGTGAATTACCGAGGCGCGGCGAGGAGGCTCTCTCCGCCGCGTCCCCCCCTCGTTCATTACGAAATAATTCGAGCCCGCGCGCGCCGCGCGAGAAGAATTCCGCGTAAGGATCGAGTGCCTTTCCTCCTCCTCCTCCTCCTCCCGCTGCTGCTGCCTCGCACTGCCCCGGCTATGATTCAACTCGGCGGATGAGATTGCGATCTCGAAAAAAAAAACGCGGCGTCGATAAATCGAATCGAAATTCTCGCGCGCGCCGGTCGGCGAGCCGAGCGCGGACGATGTGATCTTCCCCCGCTTGCTTACTCCCGCGGACGGAGGATGAGAACCTGTTTACAATTTCCAATGCTTTCAGTCACGTTTGCGCGAGAGGATGAAAAGAGAAAAGAGAGGGGAGGGGGAAAAAAAAGCGAATCAGCTCACTGAGCATACAAGGATATATGTATATGTGTGTGGAGGAGAGGAAGGAGGCCCCTCGATAAGCGGGAGGATATTTCAGAGAAGCGTCCAATCAGATTTATGCTAACTCGAGGGAGAGAGAAAGAAGCTGAGGAGAAGGCCTCCCCGGAGCACAAATTTTCATCAGATCGGCGGGCATTTCGAGCGGTGTGTGCACTGTGTGCACAACGTCCTGTATACGTGCGGTACAATGTGAGGAGCAGCACACTACCGAATGTTTCTGCATCTGGCGGAGTGATAACTTGGGGTTGAAATGCAATGGTGAAATCCGTTGTAAACAGCGGGGAGATAAACACGCGCAAGAAGGCCAACGAAAATATGATTTCCAGCGTGAGAGATAATACAAGCGCTATTACTCGTGAGGTTGCGCGCGAAGGAGGAGTACTTTTGCCCCTTTGCCGCTGCAGTGCGCGGTGTCTTACGACCGATATTCTGGTGAATTTCGAGAAGAAAGGAGTCGAATTTTTTTCGTCGACTTATTTTTGTTTTTACGCAACTATTCTCCTCGAATATTGCGTTATCGATTGTTTACAAAAAGTGCGAAGAACAATTCAACTCTGTAAGAAACAAAACTAATCTCAACGTGATATCAGTAATTCAAAGAATATAGTTTTTTTTTAAAAAAAGGTTCGTGGTTGCTATACTTATATAAGTAGTAATCAGTATTTCAAAATGAAAATTTTTGAGCATCCCTCAACCACGAATATGAATTAGTAATTTAAAATATTAATTAGGAAACCGTTGGTTTTACCAAAACGTTACCGAGATTCATTAAACGTATTTCCCTGGATAAATGAAAAAGAGAGTGTTAAAAATCGTCATCGAGTGCGGCTTGAACCCACAATCTCCTGTTCACTTGAGTCAGTCGTTTCTGCCAATTGAACAAGAGTTTGTGGGTACAATTTCAATCTTCAAATGACGGTTGTAACTGTCATTCATGATTTGAGTCGTTTTTAATCCTTGATAACTTTCAGATAAAATTATCGGTTTCCTACTCACTGTTGAAAAATAAGTGAAATATCGTTCACTTTAAAAATTGTGCGCACGACTTGTAACTTATTTTCAGTGCATAATATGCACTTATTCGCGTGAATTTCACTTACTAAATTTTCGAGAGTATAAACCGATATAAACTCCGTGTGTGGTACAAATCATCACTCCTTACGTTTAAACGATTTTTTTCGATTTTTTCAATTTCTCCCGCAAAAAAGGCGTTTCATCTATTCGAAAAACCCAATTCCATCCCGAGATGTTCCCGTATCTCGGAATAAAGTATTCATCCCCGAAATCACCAACTCGTGCGAATGTGAACAGCAGCAGCAGTCAATTAGGCTCGCCCACTCGCGCCGAATCCAAAAAACCCGTTTTCTCACGACCACCGCGGGCACATGCACTTTTCCCGTCGTCGTCGTCGTCTCCTTTAAATTTCCGATTCGGCCACCGCGACTCCGGACGACAAGCCTGCCCTGTAGCCGTTCCCCGCTCGACCCCAGCGATCCTCACGGCTCCCGTGTCCCTTTCGTTTCCCACAACCCGCGCGACGACGAATTAGCATCGCCCGATGTTTGGATAACTGGAAGCCGAGCGAGAAAAAAAAGAAGAAAAAAAGCCGGTCTCCGAATAAAGCGCACGCCCGCACCACCACCACTACCACCACCACTGGCGCAATATTCACGCGCGGCGTACAATAAGCCTCGGGGCTCGCATCTCCCAATTAGTCCCCGGCTAATCTAATTAAGAGCACCGCCCCCTCCTCCTCCTACCCCCTTCCAATCATCATTCTCCTCCTCCTCCTCCCCGTTCAAGGGCCTATAAAAATTCTCGGGACGCGCGCAAAGTGCCGGGCAGCAGCGGGGAGAAAGAGAAGCGAAAGAAATACCGAGCGGTCGGGGGGCATCCGGAGGAGGAGGAGGAAAAAGACGCGTGTGCCGTTACGCCGCTGCTGCGCGACGTCCGCCGGGAAATGATGATATAGGCGCGCGCGGTGCGCCGGGCGTTCTCGCGGGACGGCGATCGACGAGCCTCCCGGGGCGGCCCGATTGTGACCGTCGTCGTCGCGAGATAAGGACGAGTCGTCGAAACGTGCAAAAGAGGGGGCTACGAAATATCGGCTCGGGTTGATGTATTTGCGTAAGCGGTCGCAGGAGGAAGCGATGATCCTTCGCGTGTTTGTATATAAGTATGAGCGTCGTGGCGCGATGGTGGTGCGGATATATAAGTGGCCGAGAACGAAAGACGGAGAGAAAGAAAGAGCTGGGAATGAGCAGCGGCGACGGCGGGCAGGTTCTCAGAAGCTGCTGCTACTGCCTCTTTCTCCTATATGTGTGTATACACTCTCCGCTGTATACGGTGTGCCGCGGTGGAAAAAGGGCATCTTGGTGGTGGTGGATACCTATGCCACTGCTCTGCATGTATACAGTGTGCGTGAGGAGAAGGAGGGGAGGAAGAGATGAGAGCACTTGGATTATACTGCCAGAGGGTATATTTATCGGGGCGAGAATGTACGCGGGAGCCCGCGGCGCAGGACGCGTCGGTCTACAAAGGAAACCGCGAAAGAGAGCCAGCCAGCCACCAGCGAGTATCCCTCCCTCTCTCCCTCTTTTTCCTTGTAACGTGAATGCGCTGCAGCAACAGCAGCCTTGACGTGATCTCTCTTCGGTCCGTATAGTTACCTACCCGCGAAAAGTATATGTATATAAGACGGAGAGAAATGAGTGGCGTCGAGGGGGATGAAGAAGCGCAGGGACTCTGCTCCCACCGTCAACTTGCAAATTTAAAGGCATCGGGTCGAAACGAGGGAGGAAGCAGCGCCTGTGGGGGAAACTTGGGCTGCGTCTGTGCGGAAAGTGGGTATATATAATACAATATGTAGAGGGTAGAGGGCGAGGACGGGGATGGCCTCGGGGATGGCGATACAGAGCAAACCTCGAATCCGCCTTTGAACCGCTCCGCGCCACTGTCTGTCTATCATTTTAGCTTCGGCAACCCACCGGCTCGCCCCCGTTCCCTTTGCCTTTGAGTCGGGCTGCAGGAGGTAGGGTATACGGATGATCGGCCACGCCGCTGAGATTTTACAGAGTCCGATGATGGGAAACGAACGGACGGAGGATCGGTCAGTCGTGATCGGTTTATTTATAGGGCAAAAGGACTTGCGCGTCGGAGGAGGCATTCGTATATACATGTATAACGGCGAGGGCAGGAAAATTCGGTGCTCTCCAAGGTGAATGCCCAACGGGCGATTCCGACCCTCATGGTTTTCCGTTGGCTGTGTAATTTTTCTTTTTTTCACGGACCGGTCGTTAGCGGCTCCACAGGATAGTAATAATAATAATTCCTGCATTCGTTCTCAAATTTTTCTGCAACCGTTTTCAAAAGAGTATCCACCGCAGTCTGAAAAAAGCACCTCCGCATTATATCAGTCATACTTGAAAGTCCCTTGCTCGTTCGGGGGAAAAAAAAAAGAGCCGCAAACTCTGAATAAACACCGCCCCCTCCGCCCCTCCTGCAGTCGTCATAACTCACCCGCGAACCGACAGCCAGTCCGCCACTTTTTGCGCCCCGCGCGGCAAATTTTCCGCGATCGCCAGCCAAATTCCGGAACAGACCCGCCGCCGGCCCGAAATTTTCCACTCGCACGCGCCCTATATCCGACCATCTGGCGATCACCATACCTCCCCTCCCCCTCTTTTCCGCTTGGCGGCATAAGCTTACGCGTCGTCCCGGCTCGTCGTCCTCGTCTCCTCGCAAGAAGTGCTGCTGCTGCTGCGCGCAGAATCGTAGAAATGATAAATCGCCCGGGTTATTCGACGAAACGTCGAGCCGGGAGGGCCTGATGCGGGGCGATCGGCCGCAAAGTCCTCGAGTCTCGGCCGCGAATCAATTTTTGCCTTTTTTTTTCTTTTCACGATCCGTGTTTTTATCATCCTTTGGTACAGCGCCGCGTAACGTGCGAATCGAGAAATCCACACAGCCGGTCATCGTCGATCTTCGGAGGACGAAACGGGTTCCCTAAAACGCGAGTGTGCACGAGACGCACTGAAGATGACGCTAGAATATATAACCAACTACTGTGATCATGCCCAAAGTCGGCCCTGATTTTCGAAAAAGATAGCGTATCCTCGAATTGGTCTTGCGCAACGGCGGCACTCGTTAACTCGCGCTGCATGGACCAACGCGGCCCGTGGCGCGGAGCTGTCCTCCTTTTTTCCCCCGGCCCGAACATGCTCCTAAAAATTTAAGTTATTTATTACGCTCCGCCTTCCTCCTCCCACTTTTTGCTCCTCCCGGAGGAATCTCCCTCTCTGGCTCTCGCGGATGTTTTTCTACGCGCGCGTCCATCCCACCGCACGACCCATACATTCCGTCGGTACACTATAAACAACTCGCACATATTCGAGAATCGGCAATTACACGGGAGCGAGCGCGTTTGCTCTAAAAACCCAATTAATTCAGTTGCGCACTGTAGGGCCCCGAGATAATGTTGATTAAACGCGGCTGTACTGCCGCCGCCATTGAAACGTTGAGCGCGTCCATTCAAATCGACCGCACATCTTCTCCCGCCCGATGTGTTCCAAATGGACGGAGAGGGGGGCATTCGAGCGCGCATTATACGTACCCGTACGTGCGCGCGCTTTAATTAGTATCAGCCTAATTTTCTAAACTGGCAGAACAAACCGGGAGATCTTCGTGTCCGTGTTGGTGCACTCGAGGCTATTTCAGCGCCAGTACGTACACATATATATATGCTCGTATACACATTGTACGTATGGAAAGCGCGGAACAGCCACTGCAGCGCAGTAGTTGGGACGATCACTCGGAAATGACGACGAGTCCGCGGGTCGTGTCGACCAATTAAATTCAACCGTCGGAAGGTTCGCGATACTCGCTCCGCTGAGAGCCCACTTCCGCGCTCTCTTCGTTAAAAAGCAAGAGACACGTGATAAAGCACCCGTAAGAGGCCATTCGAGCCCGAACGACGGGGTCGGGAGAGGGGGNNNNCCCCGGCGGGGGCCGTCGGCGGCCGGCCGCCGGGGGGGGGGGGGGGGGGGGGGGGGAATCTCGGGGCGAGAGAAATTTTACTCTCAGAGACGACGACGACGACACTCTCGTTAATACGAGAGCGCGCGCGCTCGTCTCGTGTTAACGCGCGATGAGGAAAGTTATGAGGTAATGTAGTGAGGCCGGGCGCGCTCTCGTGCTGCGCTCGGGAATTTAAATTTTAAAATCGGCCGTTGGTTCGAGCGTTCTTTATTCGATTTTTTTTTTTGCTAGCTAACCGGGAGAGAAAGTAGATTGATAAGTGGATAACTCGCGAGCGAGAGATGGCCGTTTCATCGAGGGCGCGGATCTCTCTCCGGCTTCCGCGAGTGAATAAATTTTGCCGAGTTGATTCGTAAATGAAACATTTAACGTTCGAATAATGAACAATGTTTGGAGCTTAAATTCACTGGATAAGTATCTCAAAAGTCGCTCGTACAATGCAAAAGGACAGCTTCATCATTTTCCAATACCTATAACGATGTTCGATCGAGCCCCGGTGTACCCCGCGTGCAGAGTTCGCCAACACGGCTTGAAAGGAAAAACAGAGAAACAAAAAAGACGGGGCCCGGCCGGGCTGTCGGGGAAATTCCAAACCCGCCCGTCAAACCCTCAATCCGCTCTCCCCCCCCCCCCCCCCCATCCCGATCCGATAATAAACGGAGAGGCGCGAAAATATCCGCTAAATACTGTCCGCCCTCGTCAGGCTCTCGGCGACAAATTGCCCCTTCAGCGCGCTCGACGTGTCCCCCCCGTCGAAGGAGGAAAGGAACGGAACGGGCGTGAGGGGGGGATAAAAAAAAGACAAAAAGAAATTCCAACATCGCACACGAGCGCGTGCACGCGAACGAAAAGCCCCCCCGAAAGGAGGAGATCGACACACGAAACGACGACGACGGTATAATAATACACGTATCCACCCCCCCCCCCCTGCACCGATATAAGTATGTGTATATACAATACACAGCGAATGTGCGGTGCACACGAAGTCGGGCGCGCGATAACATGCCAGAGACACGACACGGGGCAGGAGGGGGTATAAGAGCATCGGAGAGGAGAGGATAAATAGAGAGAGAATATGGGCCGACGACGACGACGACGACGTACGGGGCATCTGGGGCACACAAAACGTCTATCTCTCTGATCCCCCCCCCCCCCTTCCCGGCCTCCCGTAAAAGACCGGGGCACTGCAGACTCTCTAGCTCTCACGACGGGCCAACAATGATCGCCAGGCTCGGGAGAGAGAGAGAGAGAGGCAAGTTCGATGAATTTTACCGGGTAGGTAGGTATCGCTCAAGCGAACCCGCGCTCCGGTATAGGAGGGGAGAAAACGTGCACGAGCTGCAGCAGATAGCAGCGGAGAGAAAGGGGGGGGGCACACGACCCGCAGCGGATTTTCGCCCCCTCCCCCCCCCCCGTGTGTGTGTGTGTGTGCAGCAGCGCGAGCGGGTGAAAGAGCGCTCCGATAAGCCCTCCGGCAGCACTTGCATGTGCTGATTTTGCACGTGTGCTTGCGCTCTGTCCGTGGGGAAGAGTGTGTGTATGCGATCGAGGAGCAACGGGGGGAGGGGAGAAATTGGGAAAGAGGCCGGGGGTGGACGTAAAGGAGCAAACGGGGGGGGGGGGGGGGGGGGGGGGCACGGGGGCGTTGAGATATCGGGGAATCTGAATGCACTGCCCCGTGCAAACGAGCTGCCGCGAATCTGGAGAGGAGGAACTGCCTAAGACTCTCGCTGCTGGCCCTCTTTTCTCGTTTGTGCGGGTACGCGTACCGCACGCTCCCCCCGGATACTCCGTGCGAAAGGGCACGCGTGGAAGCAAAACTTCTTTCTCAAAAATCGGTTCTTTCAGTCCGGAAAATTTCAAAAGACTCCCCGCGCGCGCTGCGATAGTACAAAAATTATTGTACACGTTGCCCTCGGTGATCTCGTCATCGTTTTTTCCCCCCCCCCCCCCCTCGCCCCCCTCCGGCCAGAGATCTTTTTGTCACTCGGTGCTGCTGCCGCTGCCTTGGCTCTTCTGTATACTTACTGCAAAGATGCGGGTCGTCGTCGAACAGCCTCCGAGACGGGCGAGACATTCTTCGCTCTCGTTCGTCTCTTACGCAAACTTGGGGCTCCGGCTGTACTGTGGGAATGATCGCGTCTGGTGGCGTGTCGTTGTGCCCCGATGCGCGATACCGCTCGCTCGGGGTGGGGGCCAAATTACGAGTCCAGATGCCGGGGGCATCGATTAGGATTAACGGACGCGTGATCCATCGATCGGACCTCCTTGGTCGCGCGGACCGGGAAAATATACCGTTGATTCTTTTTTGCTGAATTTTTGTCCGTCGAGGGTTCTGCGAGCGACAAAAGCGTCCTCTTCCCACTGCTTTTCCCCCACAATGCTCTCTCTCTC
>JAPYYV010020254.1:0-14174 GCA_030522625.1 Copidosoma aretas
AAAAAATGTTTCTGCCCGTGGGCGCAAAGTGGTTTCAAGGGCCCAAAGTGCGGCCTGAGGGCGAAAAGGCTCTGCTGCACTTTGGGCCCATGGTAAGAAGAAGCGATTTTATGAATCTATAAAAACCAGGTTTTTTATATTTCTCAATCAAATAAATTATACTTCAATCTGATAAATACTCATATCTTGTAAAGCAAAAAAAATAATATTTTACAATCGTTAAGCATTTTAATTCACGATTTCCTTATTTTTGGTATTATTGGGGTACCACAACCTTTCTTAAAAATCATAACTCGAAGCATGTACGGTAATTATATAACGTTCTTACTTAATTTTCATTGTATTCCGAATATTAGTTTAAGTAACAATGTTGAATGATTGGTATAATTTTTTTTTTTTTTTTAATACACAGAAGACCGGAAGCTTTTTCCTTATTATTGGCAGCGGGTTTTTATTATACTTTTATAAATGTTATAAATTGTAGTACGTAATATTTGAAAACCAATACGTGTGACAGTCTGAGAAAATCTTATCCAAATACGTAGATTTCAAAAATTTTATCATCATCATTATGACAGTAGAATAAAAAATATGGAGTACAAGGATGCACAATCTATTTGCACAAAACTTAGTATTTTTTCACATATGAAAAAAAAAAAAAGAAATTCGTTCTACGACCTTCAGAAGCCGAAATAATTTTTTTTTTTTTTATTCCGGAGCTTTTGTTTTTTTATGTAGCAGGCTCAGATTTGGAGGTTTTCCAGTTCAGTTTCTATACAGAGTAAGAATAATAAATAAATTTTCGTGCATATAGACACTGTAAATTATCAAGTCAATATCACAGTACTTACTTACAGAAATAAAAAAAATACATGATGGTATATAATTCAGGAATCGCATATATGTACCTATATATATACACACAAAAGATATGTATGTATAAGATGTGTATGTATGGCACTATGCATACATATATACGTATTTATTTAATATGGCCCACCCATGGCCTATGCAAAAATAAAAGCTGGCTACGTCCTTGTTGTATACTCTCGGGAGCAGCCTAGCCCCAATCTCATAATTTTACGATTACGGGCCATGTACGGACAGTTTACGGGCACTCTATATACAGACTATCAGACTTTAAGTTTCCTGTAAGCAGACCGAAAATGTACCTCGGAACATGACTCATATGGGCCACCGTCAAGATTTTCTTCCGGGAGCCGTCAATGAGCCGTATACTCACTCTACTATACTTCAAGGCGTACAGAATCTTTTTCCTGCCTAGGGCAGAAAGTGCGGCAGAGCCTTTCTGCCCTCGGGACGCACTTTCTGCCCTCCCAATCACTTTCAGCCCTCGGGCAGAACAATATTTTCGGCCCTGGGGGACGAAAGTGATTAGCGGACCGAAAATGCGCCCACGGGCAGAAAATTGCACTTTCTGCCCTCGGTACGAAAAATGTTGTTCTCACCTGAGGCATAAACATACAACAACCACGCCCTTCGTCGCGGAAGTCGTATTTTCTGCCCTAGGTAGGAGATGTACTATTCCTAAGGGTGCCTTAAGAATCTAAGCTCCCGAGAAGATTTAGATCGTGGTTGAATTTTCTTTTCTCAAAATAACTCTATTCTCTCCTAAAAGAATCAGTTACACGTGACTGTCGACAGAATAACTCTTGATCTGATTGGTTGAGACTAGCTGAGAGCGGAAAAATTGAATAAAAAGTAATTTAAATTTAAAAAAATGAAAACTGACTGTTATAAAATAGCTAATCATTTTATTTTTCTTGAAAAATAATGGAAATTAAAATGTTTGGTTAATAGTTGGGGGTTGGCGCGCGAAGCGCACAGGGGGTCGGGGCCCCCTAATCCACTAAAAAAAACACTTGTTTATTGCCATCATCAAGCTATCGTATAGTGAGATAGCGTTGGTGTATTAACTTAAATTTGCAACAGAATGCGTCAAACGTCATTTTGTAGTTTATAATTATATAAGTAAGGAACGATCGGTAACAAGGGGCGCTTCACGTACCCTAACAAGTAAGGCAATATTAAATGCTGAGAAAAAGACTTGTCTTGCTTATTTACTCTTGAATCATAGTATGGTATTTCACTAAAATAGTGCAAACAAGGGTTTTTCTGGTAAAAATGCAGAAGTGTGGCTCCACCAATAACCCGACCCATTATACCAATATAAGGTGGAGCCACACTCCTTGACTTCTGCACATTTACCGTTTTTCTTAATAACAGGTTTATTGTGAAGAATAAAAATTCAAACTTAATTCAAATCTTCCCGGGAGTTTAGAGTCTTAAATAAGACTTTAAGACGTCCATGTGTGTTACACACAGGTTACTCTGATTGGGCGAGTGTTGTATCGAAGTATCGATATTTCTTGATAGTCGAAAGTATCGATGTCCTGTCGTGGTATCGAATACTAAATATAGTTTAGTGAAAACATGGCAGCGCTCACGAAAGTTTTGAAGCTTTCGTGCTCAGTAAATAACATTACAAAATTGTTTACCAACTTGTCCGTGTGTCAAAATATTAGCCCAACGCTATGTTTGAAATTTCGAAGCGTGTGAGTTGTCAGTTACTTGGGTATTGTAGATTTGATTTGATTTCATACATCAAGCACTTTTGAATTTATATATAATTGTTTTTTCAAACGATATATTAATTTATTATGATGCATTGAACTACGATTTATTTGAACATGTTTGACAACAATGTATACCATACTTTTAAATCTTATTACAATCAAAACTACTCATCATTTGTGCAGGTTAGAAATCACTGTTGTTATTACTTTTAGGCCCATTATTCACAGGAGTGCATTAATACACACTACCTTGAAAAGAGATGACCTGATGGAATTCTTTGACAAAGATATCAATTGGACAAAAAACAGAATTCAGGTTGGTCGCTCGTGGAACACTGATGAGCTGCGTATAAAAAGCAACGAAGATTTGCACAAACTCTGGTATGCCACTCAGAATACAGTGCATAAAGAACGTTATTATTTTGTTGAGTTCATTTTACTATGATTTCACTTTTATTCCTAGGTATGTACTGTTGAAAGAGAAAAACATGCTTCTCACCATGGAACATGCTTGTAAGGAAGCTTACGAAATATTTCCAAACCCGGAGAGGTTGGATAAAGTCGAGGAAAGCATGAAAAATTTAGAAACAGTTGTGCGGGAAAGAAATGAAGCCTATCACCAGCTAGAAACTGGACAGAGTGGTGAAGTGCCTTCCAAATTCGTCAATAATATATTAGGTAAAATTTGTTCTAAGTGTCTTTTTTCATTCACTCTTTTGCAATTGACATTGATTGTATTGTTTTTTGTGTATCAGCGTTAACCACAACATAGAACTCTTTTGATTTTATAAATTTTAGGTCTGAGGCAATATTATAGATTCTCACAACATGTAGTACCCAAAGGATTGAACAAGCACTGGAAGAAAAAGTACTTATTCGGATTCAATGGATATGCTGTAAGGAAATTCTTAAGTAAATATCGTGAAAACATATGGAATCAAAAGAGAAAGAGGGCTAAGTATGTATCTCAAATGTTATTGATAATTCCGTGTCTTTGTAATTGGCTTGTAATTGTTTTTTTTTTTTACTTTCCTGCAGCCGAGAATCAAATACTGTGGTCTCTCTAATGAAGAAGTTCCCTAATCTTGATATGAATGCTCTGAGACAGAAATATCCCCATGCAAATATAGAAAAAGCACTAAGGTCTAATAAGCTCAAATACCACAGAATAGCTTCTCGTTATGAATGATGAATTATTTCTGTGACAACCAAACTGAAACCTTATATCTTACAATAATAGAAGGTAAAATTGTTAATAAAATACTACGTTGTTTAGTTTTTTTAGTATATTATTTATGCAACTCCAACTTTTTTCTTATTGAATGAATGACCAATATAATAATTATTAAAATTACATTCATATTTTGTATATAGATCGTCAAAAATCAATAGGAAACAGATTGTTGTATCACATGTAAAATAGAATTGGAATAGAGGTTGATAAAAAGTAAAAAAAAAGGAATGATATAAATTGAATTTCTTCTTTTATATAATTTTATTATTGAGTTTCAATAATCACCAATACATTTTTTATCATAGTTTACTGCTGGCTAAGTGATGTAATTCGGGTACATGAACAACAAAACACTAACCAAGTCATCAACAATACTCTGGTGTTTGTATTACCATATAACCCAACATGCTGCTATGCAAAACTTAATTTTATTTTACATCAATTCTACCGATAGAACTGAATTGTAAGTTTGTCAAGGCTTTATGTCAAACTTTATTTTTTTTTAATCTAAATAAAATTTCAATCAAATTACTCAATATAAAAGAAACTATCATATCAGTGATCCTGCTGACGATTCTAGATAGTTGAGCATAAACAGTTATTATTGATGCATTATGAGGTTTTAGCAGTTTCTAGCAGTTTCAATGGATCTCCATCAAATATTACTAAATAAAAACTTTGTATCACATATCGTGAGTTTTTTTGCGAACAGCGTCGTTCTCTTGCAACATCGTATATATGATATATAAGTAGAGTATGCCACTGTTCGCAGAGTTTTTAACACAACAAAAAAAAATATATGTATTCGTAAGAAAACAGAAACAAAACATTTAAAAAATAAACGATCAAACTCGAGGCTCAATCGTAGTACATATAGATTAGAGACTCGATCTATGAAGTGATTAATATTTATGTATACCTGTCATTATATGAGCTGGTCGAATGGAATATTATTTAAAATACTGCTGTTTTTTGTATTAAATTTAATACATAAAATAGATTTCCGAACGATCTTGCGTCGTTTGCAAAAAAATGAAATTTTCCCCGGCTAATATTGGCAACTAAAGCACCTTAAATCAGTTTTGTATGTATGTGTGTGCGAGTCGTGATTAGAACTGTACAATTCGAGAAAAGACGCGAAACTTAGATTCCTTTACTTCCTCATTCATTCATCTCGTATATTTATTTGGTATTATGAATAGAAGGCGATACAAAAAATATAATTGCAAAGCTAAGGCATTCTTATGATAATAACCATAGAAATATCTAGTTTAGTTGATCTTCATTAAAGCTGAACATTTATTTCTTCTTACTTTTCTTTATGTAAGAACTTTGTCTCAGAGACGAAACATTTTATCAACGTCAACAGCTAGAGGATTATGGGACTTTTTGGATTTTTCGCGGGTGCACCGATAAAATCATTGCTGTTTCTGGTCTTCCGGATGATAAATGCGAGTAAATATACATAGACACCTACGCGTTACGATTAATTATCAATACGTATGATATATTTGTGTATATACAGTCTCAATAGATTTATAAATAAGTGACGAAACATCCTAGAGTAACTATAACAAAATTATTGCACACTCGCATGCATCTTTTTTTTGTTCACAACAACGTTCCGATTGAGTTATAACGAAAAATATATACTTTTATACTTGCGTGTATGTATAATCTTTTTTAATAAAAGCGCGTTGAGTTTGCGATTCGAAAGATCAAAGTTCCATTACATTTTTCCCAATAATAACACGAGCACTATAATTATACTGGCCTATTACTGGTGACACACGACTTAACGAAGCGACGATATGGGTACGAATAATAGTTTTTGGTTGTTTGGTTTTTTTTTTTGTCCTCGTCTCCGTTCGCTCGTACACGACTACTATTTTTCAATGAAAAAATAGCGACTTGAAGATCGCGCCGATTTCGAACCTGTCGAGTATGTTTAACTGCTAATCGGTCTCCAACGGCAGCAAGTGCTGCCAGGCCTGCTCGAGGGCCTTGCTCGCGTTCGAGCAGCGACTGTTGATCTTCTCCTCAGCCTGCAAACTGCTCACTGGGAACTCCCCCTGGAAATCCATTAAAAATCCATGATGATTCGTCGTTGAACGACGATTTTACTTATTAACTAAGATCGACAAACGGAACAAAGCCAACCCACCAGTTTAGCGTTTGTCCAGAGACGCTCGAGAACTTTTTGAAACGCGCGCTGCTCCTTATGGCTCGAAAAGTACACGACCCAGTCCCCGCTGCTCTCGTGCACTTCTCTGCACGCGAATTCCTGAAAGAGCGATTGTTAGTAATTGATATCTCAATAACCTGAATGTCCCTTGTGCGGCGAAAAATAGATCGCATCGCGTGAATAATTACGAGATTTATTGCCCGATGCGTTCAAATCGCGTGACTTATGGCGTGTTTCAATACCGCGTGACGAATCGCGTGATTTTTTTTTTCGACCGGGCCATGAGACTCACCAGTATGCACCACGACTGTTGCGAAAGGGGCACCCGCAAGGCCGAGAGGTCCTCGATGCTGGCGCACGAGAGCGTCTGGCCGCGCTGAGTGCCGGGAAAGACTTCCTTCATGGCGACAAGGTGGCCCGAGGTGACGACCAGACTGCAGGGCAACGGGTCCCTGTTCTCGGAGCAGTCGAACAGACCAGAGGCGCTCTGGACGAAGCTCTGCAGCCACTCGGACGCCACGTACTCGTCTGGCGCGGCGAACTGAAACACGTAACCCAGCCGCGAATGATAACCAGCTGCGGAGTGACAGTGGTGGGGTGATGGCACACTATCGGAAGTCTCAACGCTGAATCAAAATGGATTTCAAGGTCGGATCCATGTGGAAATTAAAATTGTGTTATGTTTAACTAAATGAATTGATATTTTTAACAGTCGTCAACTGCGTAATCCATGTTTTTCAATTTCATAATGAACATTTGGAAAACAGTAGCCTTACAACTGTCATACCTAAATACACGTACAACTATTATACATGGATTTTTAGAGCTTTTTACGAGGATTCAACACAGAATCAGCGAGGCAAAATCTACTAGGGATTTCAGTGTTCTAATCATCATTGATTCAGCGTATATTCAACATTTATTGTAACACAAATTGAGCGTTGAAACTTTTGATAAGATCTAGATGAAATGCTGCCAAAACCTGGAAAGATTTGTTCGGCTTAAGGAGGATCTCGAAGGTGTGAGGCCGATGCGAGTTGGGGATCCTTCGGCAACCCTGGCAGAGGCCGCCCTTCAGCGGTATGGCGCGCCTCGGCAGCCTCTGGCTGCTGTCCGTGAACATGTAGACCACCCCACCCTTTAGCACGAAGTAGCCAGCCTCCCAGGGGTTCGTCGCCGCGCTCGATCCCGACGCGTAGCTGTGGCTCCGAAACATGAGATCACCCTCCTTCGTAGGCCCACAGGGCGACGTCGGTGGGGAGATGTGCTCGTCCTCCATGAATATCAGACTGTAGTGCTCGATTTTTTCGTCCTGAGGAAGATTAACCGTTAGGAAGATTCTTGTAAAAGACTGTAGAACCATCATCTCCATGTTGTGTTTCTTACCGCATGTACAGCCGTATCGGCCAAAATATAGTGTCTCAGCGTGTGCATGTCGTCGTAGCGCAACTCCTTGACCGCCGGTAGTCTTGGCTTGGACGGAGATCTTCGCATAGCCATTTCCAAATGGCCGATGAGCTCCGAGGTGGTTCTGCTGCTCCCCGTTGAGAAGAGGTACTGCATCTCGTAGTCAGCGTTCGAGATGAGGACCGTTTGCGCGTTGGGTCCGATCTGAGCGAAAACGAACACAAAAAAGAGTAGTGAGTATAATTTCCCAGCCATGGTAAAATAGCAAATTGATTAAAAGCGATGAGTCAACTTACCAGAATAACGTCGAGCTCGTTGTAGGGGATGACGAAGTGGTTGCTGTAGGTTAGGCCGCCCTTCTGCCCGGTCAGGTAGAGCGTCTTATCGGTCAGCAGTGCCAGCATAGGCTTGCTCTCGCCATTAGTCATGTACGAGCTCCTAACCTTGTACACCCTGTACAGCTCCTCGTTCTTGTCCCTGAAGACGCTTCTCTTCAAGGCCTCCCTGATCTTGGCACCCACTGTCTCGCCACTGAGCTCCCTCTCGCCGGGCGCGGCAGCCTCTCGTAACTCACCCGCCAGAGCGTCGTCGAACTCCTTCAGCAGGGCCGGGTCGACCTTCGACCGCTTGATCAGCAACGCCACACCAGTGCCCGCCTTTGGTACTGCTCTCCTGTCTCGCTTCAGCTCGAACTTGCGTTCGGTTATGGAGCGCAGGAACCGGCTCAGCAATGATGACTTGGAGGGCGCCCGTCCCAGTGCGGCCGGCTGCAAGCCGGCCGGCGGATAGCGGCTGCTCTCGCCGCCACTCAGGATGGTCGTGGTGGTGTTGCGTCTTCGCACGGGTGAGGCCAGATGACGATTGTTATTGTTGTTATTGTTGTTATTGTTGGTGTTGGGGTTGTTGTTATTATTATTATTAGTGTTGCTACTGCTGCTGGCGACGCTGACACTGCCTCGGCGATCATCTATACTATCCGATATCGTGGTGACGCTCTCGAGGTCCGACCAGTCGTTCGAGCTCGCGTACTTCCCCTGTGTGATCAGTAGATGCAGGTTTGTTAACGGGTTTCCCATAGTGTTATTATCGTTGCGAAAATGATTCATCGCGAGGATAAAGCTTCGGAGCCGCAGTTTGATACCGATAAATTACATTTTGTGTACACTATACTCTTTGCGAGGAGATAAGATAACACGTGAAGTTTTCAATTACTCGCTGATGTCAGCAAAATATGTACACTATTTGCACAACAGTAAAAGGCCTTACATGTACCTATATATAATCGGGATGTCAAGGTGCAACGACAGTATAATCAACAAGTAATCCTTTTACACTAACCTGGGGCTTATCACCGTTGGCATCGGGTACCTCCAGCTTCGTCGTTGGATCCCCAAGCACACCTCCGCACTCCTCCTCTGCCGCATAGGCCTCCCGAGCCTCGTTCTCCTCGAGCTCGAGCTCGATCTTAGGCCTGCCCACCGGCTCTTCCTGGCCCTCTGGCGCTCCCCTCTCGGCCATCACGATGCACGCGCACGTCATCGCCTCCTGCACCTCCGCGTCGTCCACCTCTGCCCGGTAGTTGTTCTCGTGGTCGACGCGGCCGGACCTCCGCTCGGGATCGCTGCTGTCGAACACGCTCAGCGACGACGCGGACGAGTAGCAATCCGAGTAGGCGTTCCTCCTCCCGGCCGTCGCCCCCCTTCTCACGTACGGCGAGTAGTCCCCGTTCGCGCACCAGCTGTACCTGGTGCCCTTTTGCGGCAGCTCCCTCTTGACGCGCTGCTGGGTATAACAGGCCGGCCCCCCGGCGTAGCTCGACGAGGTCACCGGCGTGCAGTAGTCGATGTAGTTCTCGTCGTCGTCGAGCTTCATCATCTTGAATATGTCCTCGTGGAAGCTGACGCGCTTCTTGGTCTCGCTGCGCTTCTTCTTGCGCTGCTGCCTGAGCTGCACCGAGACCTCCGAGCTCGACGTCGAGAGTATGCTGCTGCTGCTGCTGCTACTGTTGCTGCCCCCGCTGTTGTTGTTCACCACCGTGACCTGCGGAGGTGGCGCCATGCTGATGGCGTCGAGGATGCCGTAGGGCACCTCGGCGTTGTCGCCGTCCGATATCGTCATGCTCAGCTCGAGCAGGTTCGTCTCGTTGTTTATCACGTACGAGTTGCCATGCGGGCGCGGCTGGTCCGTCTTCAGGCAGGCGGCGGCTCGTTTGAAGCTGTAGCCGGTGCTGCCGGTGACCGGTTCGGCGGTGCTGTAGTAATAGTAGTGCGGGCTGTTGCCGTAGCTGGAGTTGATCAGGATGCCGTTGTTCTCGCGGTCCGTTGTTTTCGTGGCGTCTTCTAGGCTGTTGCTGCCATAGAAATTGCAGTCCTAAAGCAGAAAAAATACAACGAGAGGTTGGTTGTTGAATCCATGTGGTTCTCAGAGCGTGCGAATCCAAGGGGAAGAGGGAAATACACCAACCTTCATAGCGCTGGTGCTCAGTTTGTTGTCGTCGAGTGGGCTGGTGAGGTTCTGATTGATGATGTCGCTCTTGGTGACCAGCATCACGTTGCGGAAGTTATTCGGCAGCGCGGGGGACGATCTGGGCGTTGTCCTGTTGTCGTCGTCCCCGGAATCGCTCGACGAGTTCGTCTTGTTGTCGTTGGCACAACCGTTGATCAGCCGGTACTTGCGGTACTTGGCGTTCTGCGCCGACCAATCCTCCTGATGGAGAAAACACGGATGGGGTTTATTCTTTGAAAGGAAAAGGTTAAATTACACAGGATCTGCCATATCAGAGAGAATTATTTTGTCCCAATGCACAGAATCGAAGTCAAGCCTCTATTACGATCCGTAATGTGGATATAAAAACTATGTGGAAAACCATGAAGTTTCTCAAATTAAATAATATTGTTCCTATACAGATATTAATTACCATGATTTTAGTTGAACGATTTTTTCACACATAAAACAAATATGTCGATTCCGATTAAAATTATTATTGGAAACATGATTGAAAAACTGCATTCATCCCCGCGTTGTTTCTGCAATGACTGTCTTGCATGATTTTGTACGACCACCACGTTGGGATTTGAACCAAACTCCACCGACTTTATACCCAATGGTTTGTTTCAAACAAAAAAAATAGACACAACTCTATCGCAGTACCTCCTTGTAGCTGCTGGTATCGGTCTCGTTTGCGGCGTCCATGTCGCTGTCCAGCGCGACTCCGCTGTCTCCGGGTGACGCCAGACTCGACGATAGACTGACGGTGCGCAGGTGCAAGCTCAATGCCGTGCCCGAGGGCGAGCCGCTCATCGCACGCTGCGGCATGTAGTTGCAGATGTCCAGATACGTGACGTCCTGCGAACAGACTATCACTGTAGATTTTCTCGATTGGTTGTATTGTTCGTGCATACATATGTAGACACGGTTTCAAAAGATTCGAGGGAGAGGGTGATTCTAAAATTGTAACACACAGTACACGATATTGCATACCCTATGTTGATGCAGTTATACTCGGAAAACCCAAGTGATTCGATAACTTTTTTTCGATTGATTCCGGTCAACAGGAAAACTTTGGAACCGAGCTGATGTATATTGATGGACTATACAACTCTGTTTTCAAACGACAAGATCATCTAATAATCATCTTTGATTCATATTGCGATGTACGAAAGCCTCTTTGACGGAAAAGATTGCTGCTCGTTCGCATGCTAACGAAGACAGTTTTATGGCATTCGATTGGACAATAAGCCGATCTACGAAAAAGTTGTACGCTCCCAATGGTAGGAAAAAAAAAAATGTTTCGAAGTACAGTACGTTAGAGTTTCGAACGTAGGCATTGAAAGCATTGTTTTTTCGATTTTGGAAAACTTTTGGTCGACGTTTTCGTGTCACTTCGGTGCGCGAAGCGCGACTTCTTGCGTCGTATTATACATCGCGCCCGATCCCATCGCCGATTCGCCCTCGGCACGCTCGATCGAGTCTCCGGTGTATCCCCGAACCGCGCGGCCTCGGATCGACACGAAAAAAAAAGAAAGCAGGGGACGAGCGTGGCACCGCCGTAAGAATCGCCTAGCTCACCGGCTCCGGAACGACGCGCTCCCTCGTCGCCCCGTTCCCGTCCGCCGCACACGCCGAACGAGCCGAGACAATTTCGCCCTCGTCGTCACGAGACGCTCCTCCCTCTTGTTCGCGCCCGAGGATTTTCCACCGAGGGCTCGGCCGGCGCGCGACGGGACAAAAAAAGACACGACTCGCGCGCAAATTTATCGCACGCCCCGCGCGATCGCGAATAATACGTAATAATCGAGCGCGCGCGCGTATGCGTGAATCGGGGGGGCGCGCGCGATAGCCTGTTGGCCCCGCGTAATCGGGACGGCGGAGAAGAGCTCGTGTATCGCCCCCGGCTCGCCGCAAGGGGGGCTGTTCGTCGGCCGGTGATGGTTGGAAACGACCGTCGGCGGAGATTTCTCCCTCGGCCCAGAATCCGCGCGCGGATGATGGGCGGGTCGCGAGGGGGAGCGAGCGCCGGACGCGTGATCCCTTGGGGCAGAGGCTCTGGGGTCTGATCGCGTCTTTGGATACACGTGATCGAGTTCGCGTTTTACCGTCATACGTCACGCTATAAATCTGAGATGCAACGGATAAGTGACTTTTTAGATTTCCAGCAGGTGATATGACTGTCAATCTCGAACTCAATCGCGTGTATCGCAGGACGCGATCAGACCCCTGGACAGTCGAGGAGGCGCGGAGGAAGAAGGGACGCGGTTTTTGTCCCCCGCGCGGTCTCGTCCCTTCGCTCGCTACAGTTCCGATGTCCCGGACCGTTTGGTCCTTTATTTTCACGATCCTTCCGATCTGCGTCCGCGCGACCGTTGGAATCGAGCGTTATTTTTCCGTGATTAGGGTTTTTTCCATCAGTGGAACTGTTGTGGTGCACGCAAACCGTACGATCATGTGATTATACGATTTAATTTTCCACGATGCTCGTATTATTCATTTCGATCATCGAGTATCATCATACATGCGGGGGTCTATACAAACGAACATCCTTTTTCACCACAGCCATGAGAAGCATTTATCAATTTACTTCCAAGATTAATTGGCCATCAATCCATGAGAAATGATAACGCACCAACTCCCCCTGAATTCAATCGAGAGTTTAAAAAAAACAGAGCCATTAAATACAGTGATATCTACTATCTTGCGTTTATCGCCCGTTGCGTAGTTTTCTATACTTGATGATTTAAAATACATCCATCACGACGAAGATGCCTTTATTAATTGTATATTTCGCAAAAATATGTTTTAAATAATGAGCTATTAAAGCACATCCCGACAAAGTTTTTACGGATTTTCTTTCTACTGCTGAATGATGCTTAAAAGTTGACGAGGTTCATCATGCAGGGTATATATGATTGGTTTAGATTGAGTCACGTGATATACACGGGACTTGTGGAAGATTGAGTCAAAATTATGAAAAAGAAAGCAGTCACTATACTATAGGCTTTTCAACAGTTAGATACCCTTATATATCTGTCAGATCGATTTGTCATTCGCGTAGTCGAATAAACTATAATGACCTAAAAATTTTCTTATTATTATTTCCGATTATTTCAACTCCATACGATTAATTTACTTCTTTTTTTTTCTTAAATTTAAATAGTAAGGAATAACAACAAATTAAGAATAACCGCTGCCAATATATTAGCACAAAGCTTCCTCACAACATTATTCTGCAATCGTTTGACTAAAAAAAAATTAAACTAAATGATTTAAGTTGTGGAAAAAAGCTATTTTCATGCTCTATGATGTGGAATTATTTCGAAAATAACATTATTTATACCAGAATAGTGCAATAAATATTGTTAAAATTTTTTTAAATAAATTTAAAATTGATATACGTGATATACTTATGTTGTAGTTAAAGTATTATTGAATTATACAAAGCTATTTAATTATATATAGAATACAACTATGATGAAATCAAATTAAAATTTTTTTATTCCATAAACAGCATAAATTGTTTTTTTTTAGAATTTAAAATTGTTATAACAACCGTGATGGGGTATAAAACGTCAAATATTTTTGTAAACCGATATAAGGATATAAAAAGATACATTTGGAGCCCTAGATCATGAAAATCATTTAGAGGGTTTCTGAGATATGACTTATTAGAGAAAAAAAATTGTAGATTTTCTTCAATAAACAAAAGGCACAGAAAAAAAAAATTTTAATTCAAAATGAAGCTGTTGTGATGATTTATGAGATACAACTATTAAAGCAATCGCTTTTTAATTTTTTTACCCTTAAAGTAGCACGAAACCGCTTTTTGGACATAAAAAATTTTTATAACAACCTTAATAAGGTATAAAACTTGAAATTTTTTTTTTTAATAATGCAACGATATTAAAAAAATGTTTTAAGCCTTAAATCATCGAAATCACTCGAAAGGTTTATAAGATATGAGGGATTTTCCACAAAAATCTCAGAGTTATTTAATTAAAAACTAAAAAAAATATTTTATCAAAATGATTCAAAATGTAAAATAGGGCTCTTTTAAAGTTCCAGCGGATGTTACTATTAAGGAATTGAAATAAAAAAATTTTTACCCTTAAAGAAGTAAAAAACCTGTTTTTTGACCATACAAATTGTTATAAAAACTTTAATAAGGTATAAAATTTTTTTCTGATCCACCATAAGGAGGTTAAAATAAAAATTTCAAGCCCAGAATCATTTAAATCTACCGTTGGGTTCCTGAGAT
>JAPYYV010020257.1:0-13495 GCA_030522625.1 Copidosoma aretas
ATTTTGCTGAGAAAATCTGTCGCACCGCCGTCACCGCAGTTGAAAAATTTTCATTTCGGTCCCCATAATGGGAAAGCCAGAACGCGCCATAAGTAGCTTCGCTTCAAAATATTAGTTAATGAGGGACAGCCTAATATAAATATGGACAAGTCTTTAGTTTGCATACAGATTAAAGTTATTTATTATTATCGGATTAGTAGTAATTACACACAAAATTTGTTAACTTATTCCATGTATTAAATATTTCTTTTTGTTACCCGAAAGAATTTTTTTGTATATATTTTAGTTATCTACCTATGTACACATGTATGCATTAAAGAAAAAATTCTTGTATTGTATATTTAGGAATATAAAGAAATATTAAAATGTGGGGGTTGGCATGCGTAGCGTGCAGGTGCCAAAGCCCCAATAGTCCATATACATAGAAATCTTCGTAAGTTTGTCAACACCTCCCCCCCATACCCCCCTGCTCCCACTATACTATCTGCAGAGTAAGATAACAATTGCTTATCTTTTCTCTGTTAGTTAGAGTTCAGCCCATGCCCTTTTCTTATAATCTTTGACAGCACCCGTACGATCCCTTACAGTTCGGAGAAAAGCCAATATGTTCAGAAGAGGCGATTACAGTCACACAAAAAATTTAAGCTTTAATTGCATACAACTCAACATAGTTGGTTATATTAGCTTATTAGTTGAGTCGATTCGAGAATAGTAAGAAATTTTTAGTATTTGTCGATGTATCTGGAATAAAAATTGTTCTGTTTAAAATAATAATTTTTTTTAATAAATGGCAAACTTATCAATAAGTTATTTGCAATTTGGCTAATCACTTATTCTTCACATTTCTTTACATTTCATAAATCATAAAGGGATATTCCTTTTATTTCTATGTAAGTTAGAAAAAAATTTATTGATAAAAATTTCCACTCTACCCTTGATTTGCTGAATTGTTATTCTTACATTTCTAAAAAATTGTTTTATTCAATGATCAATGACGAATAATTTATTCACATGATAATATTACACATGAAAAAGAAATAAATAAATAACTTGTTAAACATTTAAATCGTGGTCCTAGCCAGATGCTCTACGTACTATGAGAAAACGAAAATTCCCTATCTATGTATCTAAAAAAAATGATTTACTTTTGTTTTACTGTATGTGAAAATAATGTTACCATTCAACACAATCTATAAAAATTTCTTTTTATTGTGTATCAACAACTTTTTTTTTCTATATCTTTTAAGTTCTAGATTTTTTAAAACGTTAGCAACATGATCCTTTGGAATTGAAATAACTTATATAATACGAAATCGTTTATTTCTATTTTTCTGTTAGTCATTATTAGGAAATTCTTGCAGAAAAATGTTTTTTTTATTTTTCCATCATGGTTATAAATAATTTGTGTATAAAATACATCTGTAAAGTGCCGTGTTGATGAGGAAATATGTTGTTAGCCATGAGAAAAAAAAAAATTTTTATATTTATATAATGTGTGTGTGAATACTTTAACGTTTAATTTCTTAGTTGTAATCAAGACATCCAAATGTTAATAAATTGGATTTTTGCGTAGGATGCGTAGTCTTAGAAAACTTATTTTTGAATTGTTCTTTATGTACAACTTTAAAATAAATCTTATACTTGAGTTTCTTAAAATTACTTATTTTTTTAATTATCTTACTTCAATTTTTTATAAATTCGAGTAAGTTTTATTTTGATTCTTGAATAAAAGAAATGTTACGAATATTTTACAGACTAATCAAAATTAATTGATATACAAAAATGGACAAAAATGAGAGATTCACAAATAAAAAATAAAAAAGAGATCTAAAATTCTCGTTAAAGGAAGTACTGTCGGTACTTTTAGGATGGTAAAGGTATCGATAAAACTTAACCTTATAAGTTATGACATAAAAATAATTCAGTTAAAATTATGTGGAGCCAGGTCGTTTGAGAAAAAAGCTATATAAACTCTTGTTGATATCACAGCATTAATAACTCGTGCTTCTAAAGTCAATTGTGAATATATTACTAGCAGCTATCGTCAAATCATTAACGATTAAATTAATATATGACGTTCGGCGGAAAAAACGTCTTTCACTAAACGACGAAGAAGTACCAAAGGCCTCGATAGCGTAACTGGCTAGCACACTTCGCCTAGAGAATGGACAGTTCCTGGTCCGATGCCAGGCTGAGGTATTTTTCCGTCGTTTTATTATTATTCACATAAAATATGTTTATTTTTCCTTATATTTAGAATTTAAAATTATCGAGTTTAAGTATTAAGAATAGATGTAAATTTTATGGCTGCAGAAAAGGCAGCTGCATTACCAGATATTGCATCATTTATAGCTGATAAACAGTAATATCAATTGAGATTATGAAACAAATGTATTTATTTTACTTTGTAGTTGTATTGTGGCGCTGCAAATTTTTACTCTACATGCATTTCGCTCCTTTACGCTTATTAAAACGCCTCTATCTGCTCTCCCCACTGTACTCCTGCCAAACAAAGGAAATTTTTTTTATTTTCACGTGTATTTTGTATTCATTTTTTGACCTCCCTCTTGCTTCCGCACTGTCAAAAATCTTATTAAGTAAAACTAATGTACTGCTGAAATATTATTCCATACAGAACAGTTATAAATTTATACAATCAAACTAATGTGTTTATAAATTGTTTTTTTTTTGGTAAGCAGATCCTTCCTCTACCGAAGAGATACTGCTACGGTACATTAGGATTTAAAAATTTGTTAAACTTTTTACGTACCGTAGTGACATTTATAAATAAGTCTGATAGGGTAATATTTTTATTTAAATTCAAATTGTTTCCATAAAATACAACCGATTTATAAATCTGAAAAAAGTAGCTTTAAAAGCACAACATTGATTAAAAATAGTTGTGCGGTAAAATTATTGTACACATAGAATGTTATTTAATTATAATCCAAACCAAGGAAAAGTCAGAGACGGAATTATATTATGATAGCTGGCTATTCAAATGGTAGAACAGAAGAGGAGCAAATAGAAGCAGATCTAAATATTCGCAGCTAAAGAAAGGCAAAGGATAAATGTCTAATCAGTAAAGTCGAAAAATTGCCGGAATTGTGCTGAATCTTAGAATTAGTAATAAAGAATGAGTATACAAAGGGATATTAGGACGGGTATATAACTTATGTAGAAGAAGGGAAGAGATCGTTCCTAATTTTGTATTAGAGGGATAGACCAAAGGCTATAGTGCTGTTAAAACATTTAAAGTGATAACTATGAGTATGTCTGATCATGCACAGATGACCTTTAAAATCATGGAAAATAATATACGAAGAAGGAAGGAAGTAATCGATGCAGAGAATTTTAGGAAAAGGATAATATGAAAACAAAGTAAAAAATATAAGTATTTTCATTGACTAGAAGAGATAGAAGGATCACATTTGGATAAAATAATTTACTTAGTCAGAATCGATCTTACAGAAAAATGGGATGCGTTACCTAATGTAATTGCAGAGGTAGCGCAGGAACTGGAAGTAATATGATCGATAGAGGAAAATAATTGCAAAATTGATAAAATGGATTTTAGAGTGATTGAGCAGCAAAGGAAGAATATACTCATTATAATTATTATAGAGTTAACTCGAAAAATGATTAAAAATAAAAGAGACAGTACAAAAATTTAAATAAAGACTAAAAAAAAAAGGTCAAGAGAAATTTTCGGAGATTAAAAAGTAAAAAAGCTTATGAAAAACTAAGCAAAGTAGCGGAAAGAAAAAATTTAGATAATATTAAAAATCCATCAGAAAATTTAAATAAAAAAAAAGTCACGTAGCAGAAAGTAGATAGACATAGGAGAATAATTCCTAATATTTGTTAGGAGAGAAAAGTTAGGCATGTTGTACGGAAAACAAAAAGAGGAGTGTATGAATCAACAGAAAAGTCTGGGAGAATTTTAATAAGGATATATCGATCATACAATTGCAGAAAGTCCTAAAGATAAAAGAAATAGGAAAAACAGCGTATAAAAAACTAAGCAAAGTAGCGGAAAGCTGCAGTAGTCAGTGAAATTGCGGAGAAATGTTTCAAAAATCTGCCTATAATTAAGAAAACTGAGTTAACAAATATACTCTCTAGATTATTCACAGAAAAACAAATTATTGGAGCGTAGGAAATAACAAGAATCAATCCAATGTATAAATCTGTGAAGAAGTAGAAGGACGTTAAAACTACAGAGTAGTTGCGTTATTAAATGTAGTATTTAAGATATTAGCAGTCAGACTCGCTTGAAAAGTAGAAAATAGGTAGAGGAGTGTAAAAGATGAAAGAAGCATCAGACCAGCTTTAGAGTAAGAAGATGATCAAAGAAATATATTTTGCTGAACAGTTTAATTGAAAATAAACTAAAAGAACTGGGTTGATTAGAAGATAATGGAAACAGATGCAGATGGTAACGATTAACATTATACAAGAGAACTGGTAACTGATTTATGTAAATATCTGAGATCTTTGGAAAATATACGGAAACTAGGAGAGCTAAGCTTGAACGTGGAATAATATGTTATGCGTTATAAATTTAAATAATATGTTAATGTTCAAAGTAATTCTTGGATGTTTCTATATTAATATAAAGAGATGATTATTGTTAGACTTTATTGTATTAATGTTATTTTAAATACTATTATAAATACTATGAGTATTTATTTAAGGGGAAATAAATTTGAAGTAGTTATGACACTAGAAAAGGGAAATGTTAGAGGAAATTAAAATCTGTACAGCAAATGAATAAATGAATATTCTTCCTATGCTAATATTAAGTAAGAATGTCAACATGTTATCGCCTCATGAAGTGATATTCATAATCAAAAATTTTTTAAAAACCACTAAAAAGAGCGTTTAATTGTTTGTGTAATAATCAAGGTTTTCTAAATATTATATACATACACAAGTTTATTAATCATAACCTTAGATACCGATTAACGTCATACATTAGCATTTAATTGGTAATGGAACCTTATTATATATATATATTTCGACTGTATTTTGCCAATTTATTCGGCGTTTTCTGGATAAAAATATATAATGTAACAAGGTATCAAATAAAACTATTTTTGTTTAAAGTGATTTTTATATGAAATGAAGACATTTAAAAATCACATTCAACTCAAATAGGTTCATTTTATACACTGTTTGACTATATTTGTATGATTTCTAAGCAAATTTTTATATATTTTTTTTCGTGTCCATGTGTATATGCATGTATTGATTGAAAAGTAAATTCTTGCATTAGATACTTAGACAGAGAAATAAAAATTATATAATATGTGGGTTGGCAACTATTATATGCAAAATTGTTTTCTGCCTCTCTACATTTTTTTTCAATTGCAGAGCCTGCAGTCTATTACTAAAAACCATTTTTCTCTCGTTCTTGTTACATTCTCATATCTTACAATCTACCAATGTTCTCTTAAATCCCCTGCAATTTTATCTACCTCGCAATAATTGTATCCTCACGTTTTTTATTTTATTTCTTTATACCATACACAGATGTTAGAATTTTCAATAACTGCTTAGTTTTTCTGTATTTCCTAATTGGTAAAAGTTTATTGACCCCTTCTGAAATTCTCTTTGATTTTCTCAATATAAGTTGTTTATGTTGCCCCTTACAAGTCCTATTGTTTCCCCATCCTCTACTTTTTCGTATCCTACTTTTACTTCTTTGCCCCATTTTATGGGATTTTTATTGAAGATGCTATCTAATTCTTCCATCAATCACACATGTGACCACCTGCTTTTTTCCATTTTCAAGATGGGCAAAAAGTAATTTTCTGCCCTATTCCTTATGCATACTGTTAGGTTTGAGCCGATTAGTTATTTTTGAGGATCCGGTGGTTGATCATTCTTTTATAGGAAAATTTCTGGCTCTTCGTGGGGCAGGTTTTGAGTTGATGCCGGATATTTTACTCGTGCCACGTATTATTGTTCAATATATTTTGGTAGATCTCGGAGGGGGGGGGGGGCAACGCCACCGTTAAATTTATTTTGAAGCCGAACTTGCAGGGTGAGCCGGGAGGTGCTGTTAATGACATTTTTTTATCCCCTATAGGTAAAAAGAATTACCGCTCCTTCTTTTTTGAGATTATTCTTCCGACTAGTCGGGTTCGATTGCTGGAGCTTAGTCGTGTGTGCGTTGGATGAAGTAGCTGCTGCGTGAACCGTCACGTATCGATTTCTCAATGTTTTCTGTGCTGGGGTTTTGGACATATTGCCGGAATCTGTAGCGGTGAATAGTGTTGCGAATTTTGTGGGGCTTATTATTCTGGTCGTGATTGTCCTGACACTGGTAAGAGTCATCACAGATGTGCAAATTGGGTACGCTCCAAGGTTTTAATCGTGATGATTACTGCTTCAGATGGAGCTAAATGCTCTGTATTGTTATGGATGATAAATCGCAAAATATCATCTCTGAACTATGGCCTATAATCAATCACTATTTAGAATCAAACATTGTAATACACCATCAATCGAACCCCATATAAAATATATTTCATCACTTATCCTTGACAGAGATAAATATGTTTTTTATCCATTAGTGAGTCCTGGCTCAAGACTACCAGATACTTCAACCAGTTTGACGTGCCTGGTTATACTTTTGTTCATCACGATGGATTGGGTAAGGGATCTGGGGGTGTTGCCGTTTACGTTCACAACTGCATCAAGTTTTGAGTAGTTTCTCTTTCCACCTCGATCAAGATTCGTTCGTTGCTCTTGATCTCTCGGGTCTCCCTTCCGATCCAACGCACGATACAGACTTCTTCAATACCACTATGGACTACGCATGCAAAAGAGACGAGGCTTTGGTTCGTTTGAGTCTTCAGTTTGACGCTCCAAAGATATCTAGACCCGACATTATTCTCATGCATATGAACTGCGGTCCGTTGGTTCCGATTCTCCAGCAGATTACCTGCCGTTAATTTACAAATTTGATTATGATCTTTTCAGTCAAGATATAAGTAGGATCAATTAGAGTACCGTAATCCGCAATATTGATGTCAATAATGAGGTGGCCATGTTTACCTCCATTATACTGAGCTTGTACAATAAGCATGCTCCTATGCGTTCTTTTGCCTCCCAACGTAAGTTCTGTCCTTGGATGACTGACAATCTATAATTACTAATTAGGGCGCATAACGTTGCTTGGAGGGCCTTTCGTAGATACCAGCACCATGATGACCTGACATTGAGACAGTTGCTTGATATAGTAAAAACTTTTTTGTGCAACGCTCTTTTCGCATATAATAAAAGTAGGCTTACTTTATGCAGGTCATGTGCCGATATGTGGAAATGTCTTCGTGACATAGGTGCAGCTCCGTCTTCTAGTGCTGCAACTCCCTCTTCTCTAGAAACCAATTCACTCAACCGTCATTTTGTAGTGTCCCCACTTTGACCATAGCCCAAGCTCTATCGTCAAGCACTTTTTCCTTTGGCAAGCAATTATTTTTTAAATACATCAATGAAAGCAATAAGTGCGATAAATGGGAGGAGATTCTTCGTAGCACTTCTAATGCTTGTTATGTGGACGGTATCTCCTTAGAAATGTTGAAGCTGGCTTTGCCAAAAACTATGCCAGTAGTTTTAAATATGATTGACTGTTCGTTGCAAGTGGGCAAATTCCCTTTGGCGTAAAAAAATAATTTGGTTGGGCCCTTGCCAAAAGAACGAGCCCCAAGTGATCCTTGTCACATTCAGCCAATAAGCTTACTTTGCACAATGTCCAAACTTTTTGAAGCTGTATCACTTGAACAGATTTCCGTTTTTGTTGAGTCACTTTTCTTATTATATCAGGAACAATCTGGTTTTCGTAAGCATCACAGCACTTATACTGCGCTGATAATAAATAATTGATAAGATAAGAGTGGTTATTGATCTGTGCCAAGTCACTTTACATGCAGCCGTTAACTTTCATCGTGCCTTTGACGTAGTTAATTTCAGACTTTGGCTTAATAAACTTCAAACTATCGATTTTTCTAAGTCAGTTTGTGATTGGATTAAGGCCTTTCTAACTGGTCAGTCTCAAGCTGTAAAATTCTCGGACAGGACCCTGTCTGAGTGATTAGATCACGTGGCAGGAGTTTTTCAGGGAATTCTCTGTGGACCAATTTTACCTGTTAATCCATGATTTACTCTCTATTGAATCAAACTGCAAATGCTATATGTATGCGGACGATTTTGTTCTCATATACTGTGGACCGGTCACGGAGATCAAACGCATTGTTAAGGTTGTGAATTTGGATCTAAATAGTATAGAAAACTGGGCTTATATTAATTTATTTACCGTTAATACTTTAAATACTAAACCTATTTAGTTTGCTTCTCGTCGTTATATGGCCAGCATTCATCGCTCCGCAACCAGTGCCCCCACTCTTTTAGGTGATTTCATTAAGCTCTGTGAATTGATGACACTTTTCAGTGTTACTCTTGATAGCACTCTTTCTTGGGGATCTTTTGCAGTCAAAACCGCTCAAAAAAGCTACGCTGCTTTGGCACCCCTTCGTAGGTGCAGTAATTATTTACCGCGCTCAATGCGATTAACCTTGGTAAACACGCTTGTTCTCTTACTTTGAATATTGCTTCAGTATTGCACTTGATCTTAAAGTAGTTTGTGTACCAGACTCTTTTGAAGTAAGAATTCTGCATCAAGATTTGTTTTCTCAGTGAAATGGCCAGATCATATCACGCCAGTTTATAAATCTCTGTCAATTTTACCTTCCAGTAAGCGTCGTATTTATCTTGCCCTTTGCTTGTTAGGAACAATCCTAAAATCTGAGAACGCATTGAACCTAGAGTACTTGGACAGTATGAAGACCGGGGTCATTCGATATATGAAATTATACTTACAGGCGCATGTACTACTTATTTCCAGAACAATTTTAAGATACGTATTTCTTGCACTTGGAACGATCTGCCACACTACTCAAGGTCCTCTTTTGATCGTCCTTATTTTAAAAAGCAACTTCATTATTATTTACTAACGCTTACTTTTCATACCTAGATATCAAGTTTACTATTGAGTCTCTTTTATTTGCGATAGTTAGCTTCCTTTACCCTAAATATCCCGCTATATATATTAATTATTTATGTATATTTTTGTTTGTCTTTTTTTTTACATTTATTTTAATTTTCGTACTGCTTCTGCTTATTGTAGATGCATGCCTGTAAACTCAGCTACTCTTAGATTTGTAGTAACTAGCCTCGGCCTTGTATGGCTATGAGCCTTTGTCAATCAAATAAATTTAAATTTAAATTTTAATTCTCTCTCTTTCGTATCGTCTTATCAAAAATTATATTGCATGGAAAATTCAAGAGTGTCTTAATACATATGCAATCGTTTTATAATTTACTTTCTTGAGTTGTTTATATTCTTTTTTGCTGACCTCTATGAGTCAACATTTTACAGGAGAGAAATTTTTTACAATAAATTGATTGCAAGTATTTCTCGTAGTCTAGAGCATTCTTTCTGATCACCAGTTAGACAGAGTTTTTCATTGAAATCTCGAACAAGTGGGAGAGTCCCCATTCCACCCATCAAAATCATTAAGGGGAAAGGAGTAGGCGTCATGCAGGGCCTCTCCTTCTTCTTTCATGTGGATCCTCCACACCAATATATATTTAGTGGAGAGAGACGACACATACTTATGCGAAACTATAGAGAAACCAAAACGTGTTATTTATAAAGGTAAACTTTTGGACTTCCAGATAAAAACGCTGTTATGTACGTACCGATATCTTGATCGGTCTTGCGAGCGGCAGGCGCAACTAGTCAATGACTGAGTCACCTTTACGCTAAACTCTGACAAAAAACAGAGCGCACTCCCTACAAGCACTTTCACAGGGCAAAGCTGCTCGGCGTTGGTGACATTGGTAGTGGCGGCAGTGGCGGTTATCGATTAACTGAATTCGCCGCTATTAATCAATAAGTTCCAAAAATGTCGATGACTATAGCAGCAGCAGTAGTAAGCTTCATCATACCTCTGCCTCGCACGAATAACTGTCTTATTTCGTCGATTTCAGCGCAAAAACTAACTTTCTGCCGCAAACTGCGCCGCACCGCCCGCGTCGCTGCCTACAAGTGTGTTAGCACGGCTACGAAACAAGTTACTTTCCCACTTGTTCTTAGAAAGTGGTATCAAGAGCAGCGCGCGGAGACCTCTACTGCAGACGACGTACAGTGTGATGAAACTGACTTATTTGTGAAACAATAACGCCTGCTGTGATCATCCGAGGTAAATGATTTTTTTGAAGATCGTAGGTAAGAGCATACAAAATAAGGTAAAATTGGCTCAAAATAGAAAAAAAATTTTTAGGCATTGTAAAAACAATCCTTTAGATTAAGAAAATATGTAATCGGACACAGAAGTAGATATTTTTTTGTTTTATGTGAATCCGAAATATTAATTATTTTTGGAATCGAACAATAGCGGTCAGGTGGTGACAAATAAATATATAGACGGCTAATTTTCAATACACAGAAGTTAAATCGTCAAAAAATCACCCCTAACCGATAAATTTGCGAGTAATTCGTGTTGGGAGAGAAATAACTATCTAAATTTTGTTATTATACTTTTAAAAATCCTCAATCATAAATGACCCGCTAAATTTAAAAAAATTAAGATGGCGGACACAAAATGGCTGAAACAAAATGTCAACCAAAAAGATTTGGATTATTTTTTCAACCGTGTATAATTGTCTGATATTATAAAGTTTTTTGGAGGTTGTAGATAAAAGCATCCAAAACAAGGGATAAATAGTTTTAAGCGAAAAAAAACTTTGCATGGTTGTAAAAATAACTCTAGAAAGGACAAAAATGTGTTATCTGACTCCTAAGTAGTCATATTTTTTTAAATATGAATACAAAATATAAAATAATGTCGGAATCAAACAACAACGGTCAGGTGGTTACAATAAAGAATTATATAGGGTTATTTTACAATATACAGTGGCTGGAAAGTCAGAAAACCATCTTTAACCAAGAATTTCCTGTGTAATTCGCGTTCAGACAAAAATATTTATCTAAATTATTTTATGATACTTTTCGAAGTCGCTAATCATAAATCTACCCTTAGATTTTAAAAATTGTAAGTGTCAGACACGAAACCGCAGTATAAAAATGGCGACAACAGAAAATTTGGATTGTTTTTTCAACTATGTACAATTATCCGATTATGATCATTTTTTTGGAGGTTGTGGGTGACAGCATACATAATACGGAACAGATAGTCTAAAATTTAAAAAAACTTTTAGTAGTTGTAAAAATTGTCTTTATGATAACACAATACGTAATCTGTCACCTAAGCAGATATATTTTTATCAATGAGAATAACAAATATGAAATAATGTCGAAATCAAACAACGGTCAAGCTGTTACCAAAATAAAAGTAAAGTGCTCATTTACGATACACATGGGTTAGAATATCTCAAGATCACCCCTTACCCAAAATTTTGCGTCTTGTTCACGTTTAGAAAGAAATGTTTATGTAAATTATTTCATCATACTTTTCAAAGTCGCTTATTATAAATGTGCCATCTAATTTCAAAAAATTTCACGGCAGACTCAAAATGGCAACCACAGAAAATTTGGATTGTTTTGTCCACTGTGAACGATAGTCCGATTTCCACAAATTAACTTACTAGTTGTTGGTAAAAGCATGCATAAATAAGTCAAAATGGTCTGAAATATAAAATGAACTGCAGGGTTTGTTAAAACAATTTGCATGACCAAAAAAATATGTTATCTGACACCTAATAGGTAAATGTAAATAAACTAAGTATTTAAAATGACAATTGATGAAAGAGTTAAACAGCAACGGTTAGATGATTATAAAAATACCAGAGAGAACTAATGTAGGATACACAGTAGTTAAAATGACAGAAAGCTACTTCAAACTAATAGTTTTGTGTCTAGTTCATGTTTAGAAAAAACTACACATCTAAGCTACAAGAGTTAGGAACTATCGACCACGACCATAGTTTGCATGTGCCTTAGCAGTTACTGCCAGTTGGTATGTTAAATATTACGATGCTTCTACAGTTTAGTTGTAAGAGAGATTAAAATTGCATGACCGACTCATTCCATTAATATTTATTGATATGTGAAGTTGTAATACACAATTTGTAAAAATTTCGACCACAAACTGCAAATAAAAAGGAGAATAGGGGAATACAGCCAATTACGGCGAGTAACAGTGACAAAAAAATTCTATCGCAAGGAACAATTAATGAAAAACTTGCATACATGCGGAAAGAGAAGAATATGCAAAATTACAGGTAAAAATCACAAGTACATTACAAACACAAAATGTATAACGTAAGACTCGTAAACGCCAGCTAAATACACTACATAGAAAATCCACAGAATTTTCTAACACACCCGAACTGGATGATAAGTTGAAAAAAATAATAATAGCAAACTGCAGCACACAATCTGGCGAAGAAGAGGTGCCAAGAGATAAAAAAGGGGCATTAACGCCCTAGGGATGGCAGCTACTAAAGTCAAACCAAGCGGCAGAAGCAGAGTAGAAGAAGAGTGAGTGAAAGGGAAGCGGAGCCCGAGAGTAAATGTGTGTAGGGGTGAGCCAACCGAACGAGATGAGCAAAAAAGTAAAACGTAAAGAGAGAAGACCATATGCGTGAGATGTAGAGGAAACTCCAAGCGAAGGGAGACAACAGTCAGAGACGTTGAGTATAAGTGCAGCCAAACTGTGTTGATTACAGACGAATTGACGCGCATAGAGCGCACTGTTTGACACGAGAACAGACAGCAAGAGAAGTGACACACAAAACCTATCACAGAAGAGCTCCTCTAAACAAAAAAATTGACGCGATGCTCGATGACTCCATTAATAATTTCAATTAAAGATACGGCTAGACATACTATACCAAGATTTTAGAGGAAAAGTGGGAGTTAGACTTGATGCGCGGAAAACTGATGGTACCACAGATCAGCAAGAAAACGAATACCCAGAGAGTGCAGTCAATAACCCACAGTCAACTTATCAGTCAAATAAAAAGACCGACTTAGGTACCGAAGTAGACCCAAATGCTGAGAATAATATCCCAAAATCAGATCCAATGGAAGATCACGAACTCACAACAATATACATACCACAGAATGAATAGAATAAGAGAGATTTTAAGACTCGAAAATGCGGAGTCTACTGCGCGGAGCCACGCACAAAATGTCTGCTAACAGATGTTTTTTGTTACCCTCATGACAAAACTTGTATTTTCCATTGTTTTATTCTTCTTGATGGCTTAGGGGCCGTACACAAACCACGTGGTCACTTCAGGGGGGGGTGGGGGTATAGAAAAATGCTACGTGAAGCTACGTGGAGGGAGGTAGGAGTCGAATACCAGGCTACGTGGTCTATCCATTTAATGAAATTTTTAAAACAACTAAGGGTAACTAGCATATGCTTTCAAAATTAGCGCGAGATATCATAAAATATAG